>JASDQU010229845.1:2064-25527 GCA_032191745.1 Picea mariana | reverse complement strand
CAAATGGGTCCTAAACATGGGTAAACCCATGGGCCAACATCACATACATGTTACATAAACCCTAATCCCAAAAATATCACAAAAGGGGGCGAGATCCTGCGATCTTTGCTTCGCCTAGCGCTTCATCTTCAACCAGCCTGTCGAAGTCCCAAAAATGATCAAACACGACTAAGGTTCTCCAAAACTTGGTCAAGGGTGAACATGCACCCAACACTCACCTGTGACTCATCCTGAGTCACTCTGATCTGGGAAACTCTGCTTCAAAGGCCTCACACTTGGCTTGAGCTGCTTCGACCTGCTGCTTCACCAGAGCCTCCTGCTCGATGAACTCCTGAATAAATTTCTCGGTAATCGGTCCTTCCAATCGTTTTTTCGCCGTGGTGACTACTTATTCTAGTTGTCCACCTTGTCCCTCAATCTCCTCAAAAAGTGTGCAGGCTTCATCCTGCACTGGTTGTAGCCTCTAGGTCACTTCCATGACTTTACTCTGGATGGCATGGACCGTTTCATCCTCTCGACTACTGACAGTGGCTTCAACTGTGCTTATATTGTCGCTGCTTGTTGCTTTGCCTCCTGGAGCTGTGACTCCAATGTCCTTAGTTCTAGGTCTTCTACAAGGTGCTCATAGGTATGCACACTTCAACTGCTTAATTGCTTGCATTCTAAGGCCAATGCCTTGGTTCTTTCTACAGTGATCTGATTAGTTTCTTCTCTCTAATCTCTCACTTCCTGCGGAGTTCTTGGCATGGCTTGTAGTTCCAATTGTGCCACTCTTTCTTGAAGTTGTTGAATAGCTTCAGCGGGCTTCTCCAATTGACTCTCCACTGTGTCGTCTTCTATCTGTGTGAGGACCGACACAGAGCGAAGTGCTCTGGTGACTGCCTACTTGACTCCCATCTTCTCTGTGAATAGTTCTTCTTTTTCCTTCTGGATCTACGCTTTATCCTCTGCAAACTTCACCTAGAGGTCATCTTTCTCTTGCTATGCAATTCGACGTTGTTCTAGGGATTCTTATTTTGCTTGATTTAATGCCTCTATGGCCTGCTCCTTTTCCTCCTAGACCCGATGAAGGTGAGCCTTAGTCGAGTCTACTAATCTACATAACTGGGCAGGCTCATCTCCTACTTCTATGTCCCCTGCTAAAAACAACGCAATAGACACTGTGTGGATCGAATAAGAGCCTGTTGTACCCCTTTGATCTCCACCTTGATCCTGTCAAAAATTGTCTCCTATTTGGCTTCTCTTCACTGAAAAATCTCCTCTGAGGTATATGATACAACAACGATGATGAGTTCAATATCATCTACTGTGAGCATAGTCTGAAATGGAGGTTTATTGGCTTTTGACTTCTTTTGTGATGAAGGTTTCTGTAGGGAACCCTTTCTTTTCTTGGATGTCTTAGACTTCATGATGGGATCCTTATGCGGTGTTACTTCGCCATGTTCCTATTTTTTTTCTTCCCCTTTGTCCTTCTATTTGTCTACTTCGTCACCTCCTCCTCCTTCAGGTGAATCTGGTGTAGTTTCCTTCGATGTGCTGCTCAATTCCTATACCTCTTCCTTTTTTTTATTCCTCCTGCTGCTGGGTGAATCATATTCTTCGCGAGTGACTATAGGACTTCTGATGAGGTCAGGGTCGGAGATTTTTGTATGTTTGAGTAGTACAAGAAACTCTACAGTCCATTCCTTGGTTATTTATTCCATGTCCTCCTCTGTGATTTTTTAATAGGACTAGAGCTCTTCTTTGTGTTTGTCTCTGTGCAGAGTGTTCGGCATCATGCAAGGGAAGGATTTAATGGCCCTCTTCAGCTGTAGATAATAGGTGTGGAACATTGTATTTGACTTCCATTGCTTCACCATATCACTCGAATACCATAGCGTAGTGAACTTCCCAACTAGTGGTTCGAACGGCTCAATTTTAGGGAAGGGCACTCCTTCCGGCATATCCCAAGCAATGAAGATAATGAGAATCAACAACCAACTGAAATGGAACTCCCAACCCTGATCCTGAGCTTCACGAAATTCTTTCTCTAACCAGTTGACGAGGTAGCTTGCCCAGTTCATTTGCATCCCTTCGACGCATTTTCCTGCAAGGTCGACGACAAACCCTGTGACCTGCGTTGGCATGTTCTTCCTGACGAGATTACCAATGATCAACTAGAAATCTAGGCACACTACGCCATTTTGGATGGAGGCTACCTTGTAGCCCCACTTCCCTTTCTCCACATCATCATAGGTTTCTTTTATGCATTGTGCCAGAACGCGATCTGCAGCATTCCCTAGGTAAAAATCCTGGGGATCTGGTCCTTCCATGCTTAATCCAGTGATCTTATGGATCAGTTTTGGATCTACTGTGATGCATCGATCCAACCATAGGTAACCACCATGGTAGCATGACAGGAGGATTTTAATGCATGCGTTAACCTCCTGATGTCTATCATAGTGTGGGATCTTCATCACATTAATAATGGTGGACCTCGCAATGTCCATAATCCATGGCTGGGGTATTATCTTCGACTTCTTCCACGTTGTCTTGGTCAAGTACTTTTGTGGTGCGAGCATGCCATAGTTCTTGCGGTCTCCTAATTTAAAGTCATTGATCTTCAATGTCGTAATATGTCCTAACTGCAGTCCAATTACGTGTATCCCCTTCGGGAGGTACGCAATAATCAGTGTGTAGTCAAAGTCCCTTGGGATGCTATCACGATTTATCGCGCCATCCAGAGGCGGGATATAGTTGGGTAGGATTGATGGGATGAGCTTCACATTTGCCAAGTTGTCGCGATGCTTGCTTCTCTTCTCTGTCGCAGGTCGAGAGGGCCCAGATCGATGTGCATTCGATGGGGATGCTTGCACTCCTCTCGTTAACAAGGCCTGTACTCCTCTCGTTAACAAGGCCTGTACTCTTGTGAACATGACCTTCTCAACCATGAGGTCTATGAGGATTTCTTCAACAGATTATTCTACTGCGCTAAGGTCACCCAACATACACGCTCGAGATCATATATCTCAGGTCGATGAACAAATAATAAAGGTATCATAATGGATGGCGAGGTTACAATAAGCATTGCATGAAATTGATTAGTTCTCTATGGGCTCGGATAATCACAATTCGTGAAAGTGTCCTCAATGCAACATTCGAAGGGATAAATAGCTAACATCGTAACAGACTCCTCCAACGGGTAGGAATACCTCGACCAATACAATCCCATCCGTTATAGAGTGGTCCCAATGGTCCGATGGTGAATGTTCCAGCAATAATTGTGTTTCTATCCATTCTAGAGCATTGTTCTAACAGTTAAGATGCCTCCAATGGTCATATTGCTTTGTCGTGGTGAAGTGTCAGTTGGTGTTGTTCTGTTATTCCAGCAAGGTTCGAGTTCTGCAAGACTTCCTTCTACAAAGTCATCTCTGAAACCTCCTGCAATTTCTCTATCTTTGCTTTCTTCTTACTGAACTTTCTAGCTTTCTTTCCTGTGATCTGCGTCTCCAAATTCCTCTTTTCATTATTGTTCTTATCCTTTCTTAGCATAGTAACTTCCCACTATTGAGGATCTTTCCCAATGTTCGAGGATAATACTTATTCTCTTACTGTTTTTGGAGTAGGTGCTCTACTCTCCTGCATGGATAGTTTCTTTAAGCATTCTTGTGTTCTTTCAACTTCGACAGCTAAGTCTCTGGTCCTCAGTTGCTTCGACTTGTCCTCTTGTTCTTTTATTAAGCACGTTATTCTCTTAGCCATGAAATCTCTTAATTCTTTCTTTTTTTGTTCTATAGCTTCCTCTTCTTCTCTCCTTTGGATCTGATCTCTCTCAATCCAAGTCTTTCCTAACAAAAGTGCAAAGGGAGAGTTGTTCTCTGCAAACTTAATGACCTCAAATTATTCTTCTGTCAATGTTCCATGAGAAACCATAAGTACATGGGCAAGTCTTTCACATAGGGTTATCAACTTTCCTTTAAACAATCCTATTCATCCCAATGAAGGAATCATAGTAGGCTTTCCTAATATTTCCCAAGTACTTTATGTCATAATTTTCACCTGTGTTTCTGCATCCAATACACATTCTATGTCGAAGTCTCCTATTCTTGTTTCTATGCACTCTTTCTCTTTTAAAATATCTGATAAATTGATGTCTTTGTGATCATTTAGTGTTTCTTTCATCTGCAATAATATAGCCTCTGATTCTATATGGTTCTTTAGCATATTCTTAGTCTCTTGACCTTCCTCATGGTCTTCTTGTCTCGTGTTCACCTTCTCAACTTTAGCAATCATTATAGGGAAATCTAAAACTTCATGTCCAATAGCTTTACAACAAAGGAAAATAGGACTTCTAACAGGGCATTCCTTAGCAAGATGTCCCGGTCTTATGCAATTATAGGATAATGCCAATCCTCTCATTCTCTTAAACGATCCCCAACCTTTCCTGTACTGCACACTAGGATCATAGTGATAGACCTACAAAAAATTATTTCTAGGATCCTGCATCCACTTGCTAGTCTAAACATTCTTTCTATGCATAGGGATAACATATCTTTCACTATTTTTATCATATCTATTCATATCATATCTTCTTTATTCTAGCTATGCCCTAGTTTTCAGACTAGGACAAAATTTATCAAATATACCTAGATCCATTCTTTCGAAATGAAAATTTCCACTTATCTTACCTTTATCAGAGCACACAGTCTTAAGATATTACCTTTTTTCTTTGTATCTGATTCCCTTCTTAGCACAAAGCTTCACAAGTCAAGTAGAGTACTGCGCACTACAACAACAGATCTACGCACAAAGCTTTCTCTTTTCCTCAGTTCCCAGCAATCACAGTTTCAGATCCTAGCAATGGAACCATTTGTTGGCACAGGGGAAAACCCAAGGTTCAACGCTTCAACAACACACCAACAAAACCCTAACTACCAGCCCTTTCAGCAACACCTACGAAGCAGATGAAGTCTCACCCGAGGTAGAGGCAAGGGGGGTTGTAGGACTCAAGTGTCTGCAACTTAACTAGGACACAGATCTGTGATCTCAATGCTTTAACAGAGAACTTAGAAGTTAACATTCATTAGTCCTTAACCCTTTATTCACATCGCAAGTAAAACCCTAATTACATAACAACACAGTATTCAACAAGATCTAAGCATATCTGACCATTTAGCACATAGCATCAAAAGATCTAGAATTCATCCAAGTTATTAAGCACTAAGATATTATATCATATGCATCTAACATACATAAATATTCAGCACTAAGCATAAATCACATTAATGACACAAAACAATCACAACACAGGATATACGTGGTTCACCCCCAGCATGGGGCTACATCCACCAACTCTTCATCTTCTTTATTATCTTATTTCAATCCTCTTACATGCACAGAGCCACAAAACCAAATTCGCATAGGACAGGAGATCTGTGTGCACCTCGCCAGATCCTCCTTCCCAAGTTAGGTCATAGCACAAAGCCTTCTTACACAGTCTGCACACAAGCTTCTTACAATCACTTGCACTTATATTTGCAAGTCTTAACACATAGTATGCACAAATCCTCTAGCTTCGCATTAAGTCGATTCTACTAGGTCTCCCCACTTCACTAATTTCTTACATCACCTAGATATCTATTTATACATTACAAATGGGGCCTAAACATGGGTAAACCCATGGGCCCACATCCCATACCTATTACTTAAACCCTAATCCCAAAAATCTCACAAAACGGGGAAAGATCCCACAATCTCCGCTTCGTCTTCGACCAGCCTGTCGAAGTCCAAAAATGTTCAAACACGACCAAGGTTCTCCAAAACTTGGTCGAGGGCCAACACCATGTAAGGGTTATGGTTTTGGATAATGATTGTAATGGTTATAAGTCTAAAAACTAGTATAAATAAGGGCCTAGGAGGTCTAGGTTAGGGTTCTCTTGAGTAATACTTGAATTATTGGTAAAGTTCAGCGTTGTAAGTTCGAGGTTGATATAGAAGAGTAAAGTAGGTCATATTTTAAGGGTTAGATTACATGATGAGGAGCCTGATGTGATCTAGTTCACCTCATAGAATGTATTAAACCTATTCGTGATTGTAAGAAGAAATATGTAATGTGTGAAACACTATATTTTGCAGCAGACCTAATAAAAGAGCAGAGAAACCAGATCTTTGTGGACATATCCCAAGAGGGGGTGAACCACAGTAAAACCTATGTTATGTGTGGTGTGTAGTGCATGTTTACCCTTTTATCTATGATTGATCATGTTTAATTCTTGTTAATGATTGATTTACAAATAAATGGTTAGTTGACTATGTTAGAATGCATGTATGGATTAAGAGATGAATAAACTATAAGAATAATGAATGGATAGTATGATGAATGAATGAAGAAGGTAAAATCTAATCCCAGATCCCCACTCATTCCTAGATTGCAATAAATTGAGTATTGAAATCTCCCATAAAGCTATCTCGGGTGATACTACGCAGTGCACTCTGTGTACTATGTTGCCTTCCGGTTTACCAGGAGCGTCGATAGTTTTNAGATCAGAACCTAGGTCAACCCTAGAAGAAGAATAGAGATTAAACCCAACATCATCCCATACACATCAATTTATATTACTAAAATCCTTCATATATTCTATGCAAAATCCTATGCCCTCCTGCATTGAATATCCTTCACATACGCTACATGTTGATGGGTCTTAAATCCCTTTAGTTCAACAGTAGGAACCAAACCTGCCATTGAGACCTAATTAGACTCTGTAGCATTTAATGTGGAATGGTTCTCCAGATCTTGCGATCTAGCCAATTAATCAATGGGCTTTATGTTTTCTTGCAAAGGCGTCTCCTTCAGTTGGGACTTTCTCTTTTTGTATTTTCTCTTAGGTGGGACTGAAGTAAGATTGTAAGCCAGTATAAACCAACGTGGAAAAAAAATAGAATTAAGTTTAACTATTGGAGAAGAGGTTGAACTTGGGATAACCCACTACTCAAGCATGTAGACAACAATTCCATACCACAGGCCTAGTAATAATACATTAACCATGTGAGCATCCAATTACTGTCTGAGATACTAATTATCAGAAAGAAAACACATATGCGATAAAACAAAGGCAAGAAGAATAATCCACCTACTTAATCATCCATCACATGATAAACAAATGATTCATCTTCATCATTAAAGTAAAGAACAACAAAACATTGCACCAGATAACTTGACAATAAATTTAATTTCTCTTACTCGTTACAACATCTGTTCATGAAACAAGATAGGAAATAGTTCTTCTCCACGTCCAATCACACATGCATTTGATGAAAATAACTTTGTCTCTGGTCCAAAAGGAATTCTCAATTAAAGCTAGCTTGAAAATAGTTCTTAACAAACCAAAAAATATTTTCTTGTAGCAACCATCGACCCTTAACTAATTGGTCGATGTTCTTATTTATAACATAAAATTCAACTCAAAATAACGACTAAGTGTAGTTTAAACAAAAAAAATTTTTCCATGTGGCGTCCTCTTCTAACAGTTTCTTTAACAGTCAACTCAAGATATCACTTGAAAGGGTGACTTTTCTCATACACCGACTTACTGATGAGCAGCTCCTCAAAGATTTGGGCCCATGGAAATATTTGTTTTTCCATTGGAGCTGCATAAATTCATCTGACCTCCACCACATGTGCCTGGTACTTCACTAGACCGGTGTTTAACTGTTGTAGCACAGTCTAAGCTCTAGTTGGATGTTCCATAAATCGTTGCACTTTTCCTAGTGCAGTGTCAGTCACCTTCACTAGCTCTTTGGCCCATAATGAATCTTGCTTGGTATGTGATTTGACTATGTCGCACAAGTCGACAAAGTCATCGGGGATGCTGAACTCGGGGAGTCTGATATCCTTCGTCGCTTTTTGATCTTCGGATTCAATTTCTCTCGGATTTCTTGGTGAATTTATGGATCCAATTTTGCTCAATAGTTGGAGGGATCTTTCCTGCAAATCGGAATTAAAATCGTTTAGAAATTGCTTATAGAACAATACTCAGCAAAATATATGAAAAGTGTAAGTGGGAAGAAAACAGACTGATGCATACCTGTAAAGCCCACTAAGTCTAGTTGTTTGATACTTACGTGATCTCTGCAACCTTTCGGATTACTTGCACCATCTTTGTTAGAGCCACCATTTTTCTTCAGTTAAGGTGGGTTACATCCACACGTCACATCATGATAGATCAGGTACAAAAAACATGAGATTCAAAGTCATGCTAGTGGTCGGTTGGCCCTTGGGGTCAGGAAAGGATGTCAGAGCCGAACATGTGCCAAAAGTACGAGTAAATTCCAAAAATATCGGATACTTTCATAAGCGAAGTCGTTAAATGCTTCAGGTCGAGGCAGGTTGCTCAAACAAAAGTCGCGTCAGCAAGTGCATCAACCATCATTAGCTCATTATGGAGGCTGGGGGAATTGAAAGGAATCGAGATGATCATACCACCCATCCTCCGCAATTCCTATTGGTTGTATCTCACACGCCCCGGATCATACCCGTCACACAGATATGACACAACAATTTTTTTAAACATCCTGTCGCAAGGCATTCAATGTTCCCCGACACGTTTTGGCTTGCTGCCCCACTCCATTATAAATTTTAGATTTTCTGGATGTGTTCTACTTACCAACTGAGCTTATGCACCATAGGTGACTTGTCTCGTGATCTCAATTTGATCAACTTCTTGGTTTTGGGCCTTCGTCAAATCCTCCATGCATAAGGTAGATACGTTGTCGCACCATGGGAACTCCTCAAAATGCAATACGGGGCCTAGGAAGCAGTCGAAGTGCCAGTCCTAAGCCACAAAATTCCTGGGACTCATTCTTATTAGCAGTGGGTGTTCCCAAGGCTTCGAAGGGAGATTTCAACCTTTGCGCCAAAATGATGGTATCGCCCCGTGCAGAGGCCAAAGTGGAAGAATTTACATCGGAAGGGCACAAGGTGGAAATCATGATTCCTCAACAGCAGATACCGCAGAGGAGAGGAAGGCCCGATAAGAATAAAGAAGTGGGAGAGGAAAACCAAATCCTAATTGAGTCACACGCACGATCAACCGCTGAGGAATTCCTAATGCACGTTATCCAGCTAGAGCTTCTCGAAACCATAAGTCGAGGAAGTGGGAACCAAACGAGAAGGATGGAAGCTTCGGGTTATAATGTTTGAGCACCAAGTTAGCAACTAGAGTAGGCACAACTCGCCATAGCTGAACTCTACCAGGAAAATAGAGAACTACGACAACACTTGGTGGAAAATACCCTTGAGGTGTCAGCACCTCAAGGTCGTGAAGGGAATGCAACCTGGATCAAGAGGTAACTTCGGGAGGCGCAAGATATGATCATGCAGCTATGTGTGGCACAGAGTGTCGAAAGAAAAAAATATGAAAACACCTCAGGGAGAGAAAATCACCCGGGAAGAAAGTCTGCGTGCAAAAGAGGCATGATTAGCAAACTCTGTTTTGCATTCTCAGACGCGACGCAGAACTTTGACAATTTTCCCTTTTTGTAAGGAGATTTTCATTTTCTTAATGTAATTGGGTTGGTTGGCCAAAAGGTGTAGACGGTGTCTATCATATGTAACCTGAGCCCGATGGGAGTCTAAATAGAAAAGTCTTGAGATTTTGACGAAAGGATTCTGGTCATAGTAGTTGAATGCATCTTTTTTTTCTTTTTGCGTATGAATCTATTGTTTTCTTTGTCTAAATTTATTGTAATTTAATCTCGATTTTGTACTTAGTGTTGTTCTGATTCTCTTTGTTTTTTTCATTGATATCCTTCTACGAAAAACCCTCGACGTCGATTGATTTCATCGTACGGTACCGACGTGGCACCGCTGACTCGGGATACAAGGTACTAAAGATCGAGAACTTAGCTTACAGGTAATGGTTAGACTTGGGACTTTGTTCAAGTCGAGCGCTTTAAGCTAAACTTGGGACTGTTGATGCCGAAAAGGTGTTGGAGGTTGGCTTTCGACAATAAACCTATCGCATGTCTTTCTTGTGAGTTAATGTCCTTGAAAAACCCCCGATACTAGAAACATTTCGGAAGTCGGAGATCGGCGATATCTTTCCTTTATTCATGAAATGCCTACTCTTTTCGCTCCTTACCGACACTGAAGGGAATATGTTTTCGGCGATATCCTTGCGTGATGCTTGTTGTGAAAAATCATCTTCCATTTGCCGACACCGACGAATATCGACACTCGGCGACCTTGGTTCTCTCGAGTGATTTCTTTCACGCTCAATCCTTCCCAATGTCAAATTCCTTAGGTGTGTCGGGGAAAGTTTTGACTGTCAATTCTCTAATTTAGATTTTATCCTTTTAAGTTATTGGTTTTCTCATGCTCGAGCAAACTTTGAAAGACTTAAATGGAAAACAAAATGATAAGCAAAGGCAACATTTTTTCATACTAAGTTCGAATTAGACAGTGCAATAGATCAAGTGGTACCCAAAAACTAAAATTTGGCATGGGCTTTTTAGGGTGTGTTGAGTGCTCAACACTACCTTCTAGTTTTTTCTTATTACGAACAAAAATTTTCATAACCTTCATATATTGTTCTATAGGGTACATCCATCTAGTTCTTATCAGGCCACAATGCTCTAGTTCATGTTCTATATGTATATGAAGCTACATAGAAATATTGAATATTTTTGGTGCAAATTCTCGTTCCAATAAGAAAAGGACTTCAACAACCTCTTCCCTCAAATTATCAAAGTTTGAAGGATCTAACACATGCATGTTCATTCTCTTCAATATTAGGCCCAACCTTATAATATCCAATCTTGGCCCCTTTTCCAAACTTGATATGTCTGCAATAGGTAAAATATCCTCGATTATGACATGATAGTCATGGGTATTGAGGCCTCTTAAACCATTATTGTCACTTTTCCTTCTAACATTACTACTCACATATCCAGTAGGAAAGTGAGTCTGAGACATCAACGTTAAGAATTGTGCACGTTGTTCCTTTTTCCACACATAAGGAGCAATACGTTTTCTATATTTTCCATCACCATATTTTTCAACCCAAAGATTTCGACGAATCTTTAGTTCTTGAAGGTCTAGGCATGATGAAACTGTATCATATGTACCAAAAAGAGTTTCTACAATAGAAAAATCTATGTTTTTCTTATTATGCATAAATTCAACAGTATGCCTAATGGTTATATGCTTAAATTATGGAAAATTATAGAATATGCACAATCGTTTTACACCACTATCATTGAGTGGATAATTTTTACTACCAATAATGCCACCATTTTCAATAAAACACATTCTTTTTTTTGTATTCCAAATGATGTAATCACTTGTTATTGCCGATGGTGCTTCACAATTCTCTTCTTGACCATTGAAACATGACTTTTTTCGACAATATGGATGCTTCATTTTAAGATAAGCATGATGTCCACAATAAATACACTTACACAAACTACTTGAGTGCCTCACAAAAGGATTAAAGATGCAAGTCGTACATCCATGAACATTGAGACTAGTCAATGTGCCTTATGCAGGAAGATCATGTATCGTAAGCAATAAACAAGCTCTTAAAGTGAATTGGATTGAATCGTAAGCAATAAACAAGCTCATCAAATAACAGCTCTCAATAAACATCAATTGTATTTGAAGTCACACTTTTGTTTCCTGGTATAATCAATGACAACATCAAGAAAAATTATTTGGTTGATAACCATGGAGGCAAGTTATAATTTATCAAAAAAACTGGCCAAGTTGACCATTTAGTACTCTGATCTAACAATGGGTTCACCCCATCTGGAGCTAAAAGCAACCTTATATTATGAGGATCTTAGGAAAAATCAGGCCATTTTTTGTCAAATTCCATCCACATCTTAGAATCAACCACAGACCATTGTTTTCCACCAGTGCTCTTATTTTGGGCATGCCATTGCATAAGCTCAGCAATGACTCGACATCTATACATTCTAAGTAACAGTGGGATTACTGGAAGGTGGTGAAGAATCATTCTAGGCATTTAATTTGATTTCAACCCTGGTCTATGTACCTCAGTTCTTTACATTTCGAACATTCAGTCTCACTTGCATATTTTTGCGAAGTATACACAACCATTCACACATGTGTGGATCTTCTCATACCCTAAGCCTATCTTAGTGATTTGTTCTTTACATGCACTCCGTTTTTTTGGAAATGTGGATTCAAGTGGTAACAATTGATGTAACAATGCCAATAACTCATCAACACTCTCATTTGTCCAACCATGCATTGTTTAAAAATTAAGAATTAGAGGGATTGTTGTCAAATGACTTAACTTGCAAGTACCATACACAAGTTTTGAAGCATCCTCCATCAATTTCTGTCAATATTCCTTGAAACTCTCACTCATCATTCTATCAACTTCAATCCCTTCATATAAGATTGTTTCATGTTCATCTACATTTGTTTCCTCTGTCAATTTTCAGTGCCTCTACATCTCTCATGCTTTGCAATGCTATCATATTTGGATAATTATTTTGAGGGAAAGGGATTATACCGTTATGATTGAATCTCAGCATATGATCAAAAATTACTTGTATTCTTCTCATATTCCCACTGATACGATCATTACAAGGACATGCATATTTATCCAAGCTCTTCTCATCAGCTATTCTCTCATCATGTGCATGGTATTCATTCATTGACAAAACTAGTCGTTGACTCATCTTCAATTTTTTGCATTCAATTATGATACTGGTATGTTAATCTTACTTTCAACTCTTTTCATCTATCTCATCTTGAATTGAAATGCAATATCAAGACCAATTCCTAGAGAGAAAAAGGGAATTTGAAGACTACAATAGATGTTAGAGTATACTTATCTGATTACTAGGGTGTAGGAATAACATCTATTGTAGTACTATTTATTTATTGGAAAATAAGTATGGTCATATGCTTGGGGATTACTCCCTTATAACCTTTCTCACATTCATTGGAATGTATGGTGTAAATATTCCACCTAAATAATTTCCTAGGTTTGTACCTGAAATCCTTATTTTGTTTAAGATAATTACACATATGGTTGAAGAAAGAAAATATGGTAAAGGAAATCAAAGAGTTGAATGTGGTGGAATTGTCCCAAGACCATAGATCTGATGTATATACTTAGAAAATTATTAGTAGATATGATGTTTGGCATTCGCATAATGATGGAATTGATAACCTATATGAATGGACACAATCTCAACTTTCTTGGTTATGAACCTGGGGGGTTTTCCATTTTTCTTCTTTCCTAAAAAATGATGGAATTTTGAAAAAACAATTCAAGCTAGATTTGAGACCTAGGATATCAAACATTCATCAATAGTAGATCCACTCCAAACATGTTTAAAACCTATGATCTCACTTAGCTCCTTCCATACCTATAAAGTATATCGGCATAACATGAATATATGAACTTTTCTTTTGTTATATCAAGCTTTGTAGTAAAAAAATATATTTTTTCATTCTTTTATTAGTTTTTTAATTAACACCTTAGCACATGTATTTGTAAGATGCATTGATGGAGATTAACTTACTTATGCTACTATTTTGTGAAAAATACCACCATTGTAGATGATAAAATTGCATGTTTCTTGACATGCTTCTTAGGTGTGTAGCTCTTGTAAATTAAGAAGCTCTTGTGAGATAGCTTACACACTTCCACATGAAGAAGATCCTACTACTACAATAGATTTTATGTGAATTTTAATGGTTTATGGACTGGATCCTTTAATTCATTATGCAGAAAACAAATTACATAAAAGGAAGGCAGTGAAGGAATCTTTTTGAAAGTTCTTAAAAGAAGTGGTAATATTGAGTGCAATACCACTTGATCTAAACCTTCCAAAACAATTTTTGAAGAAGCCTACTCCAAAATATAAAGTGCCCCAACCTCCACCAAGAAAGAGTATGGGCCATGATGAGATTGAAACCAAGAGAGGGGATTGGTTTTGTCCAAAGAAACTTCTCTTCTATTTCCTATTACTCATTTATATGTGCAGTTCCAACTTCCACTTTGGCATTACAATTGAATTCTAATTTTTATCATCATTCCATCCTATATTTATCATTCTTGGTGTCCTGAAATGGAAGTTTAGGTGTGATTTTATGAACTTTGCAAAGAATAACAACTGCCTATGATTTTATTCAAAGCATCCAAAAAGAGAGCTAAATCTAGGGGAGTGGGAATGCCTAGGGTAAGACTTTCCATGTAGGATTCAAGTTGTAGTTTCATTTATTGAGAAATTATTTTGATTTGTTGTGTGAGATTGATTGGTCTTCTTGACTAATCTGTCATCTTTTCTTTCCATCTGTTCTTATTGCAAACTATCTTAACATTATTTCGTTTTGTATTCTGAGTTGAAGGAAAACTGATAGGAAATGTACAATGTTGGAGGTGAAACTTATTGAATTATCGAATAAATATTACATGTTATAACTGCAACCATAAGTGATGTGAAGATGAGTACAACAGAAGTCTTGAACAGGGTAATGATGAAAAATGGGTTGATAATTCTTAGCAATCTTGGCATCCTGACATAATATTGGAGCGACATTTTGACTTTCTTACCACTTCAAAAGCCTCGAATGATGAATTTGATGATATTAAATCAGATGGGGTAGAATTTTTTATCTTTTAAATTTTAGATAGATTTAGAGTTACATACATCCCTATAATGAATGGGGATAGAGGAAACAGAAAGGATGGTCACTTTGATTATTGTTTTTTTGACTTTGATGACCTACCCATGCATGGTAATGAAAGGAGGAAAGACCAGAATGAGACTTTTGGTTGGAAAATAAAGCATGGTAATGAAAGGATGAAAGACTAGAATGGTACTCCAAGCTGGAAAACATGGGACAATGGTGGGGGTTTGGAAATTGGTGGGAGGCCATTGCCACCCAATAGTAGGTTGGATGCCTTCATTGAATTTTGTGACTTCGACAAAGATGAAGATCAAGATGGTGGTTCCTCTACCTTGAATGATACAATAATCAATACGACATATAAAAGAGACAAAATACCTTCTATCAATTCTAAAAGAAGTGAGAAAGTTTGCAATTTTGATGATGGTCATCTAGTTGGTTATGAAGGAAAGGCCCCTTAGACTTTTAAGAGGCCATTGTTATCTATCCCAAGAAGAAGGCCCTGAAAAACTAATGACAGTCCTTCAAACTTAGATGATGATGATGATGAATCTTTTGAATCTAATTAAGATGGGACAAGTAGAAAAGGATTAAGAAATCAAGATTTGTAGGAAGAAGAGGACATGAAACAATGAACAAAAAATATCAGATGGATTCTTTTGGGGGGTATCCTTATGAATTTGATGATGAACTTCTAGATCTTTTAAGATAAAAGTGTCTACTAAATTAAATATTTATTAGTGTGCAGGTATGCTCTAAAGTTTTTTTTATGTCAATTTGTAATGAAAACTTGCTATGAAGACACATTGAATCCCCTACTCCTTATGTTGCTTGTATGTTTTAATAAGAATCCTAAGGCTCATTATATTAACCACTTCGTTGATGAAATGGGATCTATTGACAGCCATAGTAGCCCAAATAACTCCCTAGTGAAGTTCTATTACCTAAACGTACTATTTATTTCTTGGAAAATAAGTCTAGTCATCCTTAGTTGGTGCAGTCATAGTGCTTACAGGTCAATACCCTTGGGTGGGTTGCAAATCTATTTCGAGTTGTCTGAGGAGCTCATTAGGAAATTACATGAAAGATAGGTGTTCCTTCTAGCTGATGCATATGATAGGGACATGAAGGACAGATGGATTTTGGGTTGGAAAAGTGATATAGATTCGAAACTGGGAGGAATTTATGTAGTATAATGGAACATCTACAAGAAGTGGCCAGGTATCCAATGTATCTAAGACAAGTCAAGTTCCTACTAAACATTGTGTCCAAGAAAAACCAAGTGCCTACTAAATTAAAGATTTATTAGTGGGCAGGTGTGTTATGAAGTTTTGGTGATGTCAAATTGTAATGCAAACTTGCTATGAAGACACATAGAATCCCTTGTTCCTTATGTTGCTTGTATGTTTTAATAAGAATCCTAAGCCTCCTTATATTAACCACTTTCTTGATGGAATGAGCTCTATTGACAGAAGCCACAGTAGCGCAAATAACTCCATAGTAAAGTAATATTAGCTAATTCCATTGTGAGAGTGACACAACTAAAAATGACCAAATAAATGACCAATTGTTATTTGGTCATTTTAGTCTAGTTATGTCCCATGACCAAATTTGGTCATTTATCTTGGTCTTTTTTAGTTTATTTCTTATCCCGTGACCAAAGTGGTCATTTATCTTGGTCTTTTTTAGTTAGCTCACTTAAAATTTATCAATTTTGGTCATTTATCCCTTGAAAAAATTGTGGTGACCAAAAGTTTTGGTCGCTTGGTCACTTTTCTTTCATTTTTTACTAGTGATTAGTGAGTATTTATTGATGGACGTGTCACCATAATATTTAGTCAACTAGAATGTTGTCAATGGAGGCCTTTGTCAACTAGAATGTGGTTGACAGTGACCATGAAGCTTAACCACCATAACAATTTCTTCAGGGACTTGTAACTAAAACTTGGAGGAAAGATCAAGTGGATGGATGATGGCTTGATCCATAGCATCTCATTAATGTCATGTGTATGCCACATCAACAATAATTATTGAAATGATTGATTGATCATTTCTTTGGAACCATTAACCTGTTGATTGGATAATTAGCATTGGTTACCATGGAAAGGTGAACTATTACTTAATTGAATGACAAGAAGATGAGTTATTGCAATTTATTCTTAGAGATGGCCCATAAGAAGGCATGTTGCAAGATGATGTGAGGGTTAACAATTTCGTTTGATAAGAGAATATAGGAGGTTAGGATATGAGAAGAGAAATGGTGTGGTTTTAGAGAGTCATTATGGTTAAGATGATATAAAGAGGCCAAGGAACAACATGTGTTTCCCAGAATAGACAAGAATAGAAATGGTTTACTGTAGTAGTGAGAGAGAAAGAGAGGTTGGAGAGAAATAGAGATTGGAGAGAAAGATATAATATATGTAGTCAAGGAAACACAGAGATAAATTACTATAAAGAGTGGGTGAAATATTGAAGACTCTAGATGCTAAGCTCAATGACCTTTGTTCAACCATATTTTGAGTGTTTGTAGAATTAGTTGGTGATAGAGAACTAGAGGTAGAGATAACAACTAATTGAAGGGTTGGTTAGGTTTTATTAAAGGGAAAGCTTGTGGGATTTATGAAGGAGCCAAAAGAAAAAGCCAATGACTAAGTTGAATATTGGAAAATTGACTGGTAAAGTTGATTGAGGGATCACAACTAATGAAGAGATATTTTGAATAGAAGAAGAGAGCCTTGAGAAAAGGAAGGTTCAATTGATTGTTGGAAATAATAGATGCTATAAATGATTCCTTTGAGGAGAGAGAAACAATGAGGGTAAATTTATAGATTGTAAGTTTTTTTCTAGCCAAGCAAACACTTTGATTACTAGAAGTGTTAGATGTTTGTAAATGAAACACAGGGATGTGGAACCCCAAAGGTCATGCAAATTTGTGTATGTAAATATTTTCTAGTTGAAAAAAATTTATATTAAATAATGTATTATATTTTTTTCTCTAGGAGTGTTCTCCTTAAATATGTTGGTGTATTGTGTGTGAATGTTATGAGTACGACTATCTTATCTTCAATGTATAAAGAGACTTCTAGAAATGCCACATCCATTTTAGAATATTTTTACGTTTCAAACCAAACCACGATGATCCATCATTAGGACCATAATGGATTGGTTTGAAATGTGGAAAATTTCTAAAATGGATGCGACATTTCCAAAAATTCTTGCAAAAATCTCAAATGTAAAATATCGTATCTTTAATTGTGTTATTGCTTAATACATAAAGAAAATCTAGAGCATGATATTAACTAACCACAAGAATTCCATTTAAATTGAAATATAATTTTAGTGTTATTAGCAAATTTCGACTCACTTATTAAATATAGGTCAATATCTTACTAACATGGATGTTACAGAACACATATCACTTTTTATTTAAAAATAAAATAAAAATTGTAATCTAAATTATCATAATTCAATATTTGAAAATTATAAATTATTAATATTTAATTGATATTTAATTATTACAATATATTGATATTTGCATATTTTTATTCATTATAATTTAATGAAAAAATAAATAAATTTATAAATTATTGAATAATCCATGTCTCTTCTCATCTATTAAAAAACATGAAACATGGTTTAAAAGAAAAACTTATTGTCTAAATTATCGTATCTCAATTTGAAAATTAAATACTAATAAAATATCATTGATATTTAAACATTTTCATTCATTATAATTTAATACATAACACATGTGAATGTATAAGGTAATTCACATTTCTTTCTTTTGTTTGAAAAACAACCCTAAAGATAAGAAATCACAAACTTAATTTTGAAGTTTACTATTTAAATGTTTATGCTACAATTTTTAAAATTAAAATTTATCAAAATATTACTCATATTGAGAAATTTTCATTTTATCATAGTTTAATGTGCAAAATAATTTAGTTTAACGGATAACTAAAGCCTCATAGATCATCTTTGTGAAGGCTCAAAATAAAGGAAGTACAACAACATGGTCTCTAAGGAAGGAAACAAGAAAGTAGGCCAAGAGCCCATGCACATTTTAGCATTTGGAAGAACAAGAAACTTGGCAGAAATAAAGCACAAGGGAAAGTAACTGAAAGGTTTAAGGAAAAGAAACATTCAATCACTTTTTTTTTTTTTTTAAAAGAAGAAGGGTCATAAGGCATATCAATGCTGGTATTCATTTCCTGGTTCCTTTTGTGGATTAAAAAAAAAATTATGCATGCACGTTAAAGGAAGTAGTCCACAAAAAAATTATGCATGCATGTTAAAGAAAGTAGTTCAACACTAAAGACCTTATATGTTTTAAGAAGAAGAAAAGATGTAAGGGCCATACTTCCAACCAACAAGAAAGGAAAAGGAGGAAACCTAAAATGAAAGATAACATCATCCAAAAATGAAGTGGAAATAATTTATGTACCCATTGCAAGAGAGAAATTATTGGGAGGAGAAGTGTTGGATATTTCATTCTCACCTTAGCCCAAGAATAAGAAGGAAAGACCAAGAATAAGGAAACTTGGAATGAAGAGGAGTGAAGTGGAAAATGCCCCAAAAGACTTGAAGGAAGCAATTGAAGAGGGAGTTGAACCTTCTAGAGTGGAGGTATGTAGAGCATGCATATCTATAGAGGAATATTCTTCATTGTTGTATCAATGTATCAACAAGTGCTTCTTTTGGAAGGGTCGTGTATAGTTGTGATAATAGGTTGCAAAAATTAACGTTTGTTGATCATCATTCTCAATAAGAACCACATGAGCTAACCATTATTCAAATGATTGGAGGATGGGGTTTATGATAAATCAATATGTTCCAAAGATATGAAGACTCAAAGGATAATAGTAATTTCCAAGGGAATATTAAAGGAATAAGTATTAATAAACATGAGGAAAATGTTGTGAAAAGGATATACCAACATGGACACACTCCTAAAGAAGTAATAATCATGAGAGGAAAATTTTAAAGGTAGACCCAAAATCATTGAGTTTAGTAGAAGAACATTCTAAATTTTAAGTGAGACTTTACTTGACGATAATAAATGTGCAAGGTAGGAGTTTAGTCATGAATGTTTATTACAAGAACAATTTTGGAAGGCTAGATGCCTGAAATTTGATTTAGATTTTGAGGGACCAAAACCCTCCAAAAAGGGGAGATCTAATCCAAAAATGGATCCTAATAATGGAGATAAGTTGAATAGAAAAAATAAACAATGACCAAAGTAAAGACATATATTTCCTAAGTAATCAAATGATTAACTAGACAAAACATCAACTAAGAAGAATTTGACTAATAAAATCAACTAGGAAAGAGGTAACAAGGGAAGAAATGAYGTGATATAATTGACTAGGAAAAATCAACTAGAAGAACWTGTTATCAATAACAAAAATGGGACAATGGGTACATGTGAATGGAGTGTGTTTAAATGTACCTAGAGTTTTAAAGACACGGGTTAATGAGTATTTATTGATGGACATGTCAACAAAATATTTAGTCAACTAGAATGTTGTCAATGGAGGCATTTGCCAACTATAATGCGGTTGGTAGTGACCATGAAGCTTAACCACCATAACAATTTCTTTAGGGACTTGTAACCGAACCTCAAAGGAAAGATCAAGTGGATGGATGATGGCTTGATCCATAGCATCTCATTAATTTCATGTATATGCCACATCAACAATAATTACTGAAGTGATTGATTGATCATTTCTTTGGAACCATTAGCTTGTCGGTTGGATAATTAACATTGGTTACCAAGGAAAGGTGAACTATTACTTAATTGAATGACAAGAAGATGAGTTATTGCAATTTGTTCTTATAGATGGTCCATAAGAATTCATGTTGCAGGATGATGTGAGGGTCAACAATTTTGTTTGATAAGAGAATATAGGAGGTTAGGAGATGAGAAGAGAAAAGGTGTGGTTTTAGGGAGTCATTATGGTTAAGATTACATAAAGAGGCCAAGGAACAACATGTGTTTCTCATAATAGACAAGAATAACAATGGTTTATTGTAGTAGTGAGAGAGAAAGAGAGGTTGGAGAGAAAGAGAGATTGGAGAGAAAGATATAATCTATGTAGTCAAGGAGACACACAGATCAATTACTATAAAGAGTGGGTGAAATATTCAAGACTCTAGATGTTAAGTTCAATGACCTTTGTTCAACCATATTTTGAGTGTTGGTAGAATTAGTTGGTGATAGAGAACTAGAGGTAGAGAGACCAACTAATTAAAAGGTTGGTTAGGTTTTGTTAAAGGGAAAGCTTGTGGGATTTATGAAGGAGCCAAAAGAAAAAGCCAATGTCTAAGTTAAATACTGGACAATTGACTGGTAAAAGTTGATTGAAGGATCGCAACTAATGAAGAGATATTTTGAATAGAAGAAGAGAGCCTTGAGAAAAGGAAGGTTCAATTGATTGTTGGAAATACTAGATGATATAGATGATTCCTTTGAGGAGAGAGAAACAATGAAGGTAAATTTATAAATTATAAGTTTTTTTCTAGCCAAGAAAACACTTTGATTACTAGAAATGTTAGATGTTCGTAAATGCAACATAGGGATGTGGAACCCCAAAGGTCATGCAAATTTGTGTATGTAAACATTTTCTAGTTGAAAAAAATTTAGATTAAATAATATATTATATTTTTTTTCTCTAGGAGTGTTCTCCTTAAATATGTTGGTGTATTGTGTGTGAATGCTATGAGTACGACTATCGTATCTTCAATATATAAGGAGACTTCTATAAATGCCACATCCATTTTAGAATTGTTTGACCTTTCATACCAAACTACTATGATTCATCATTAAGACCATAATGGTTTGGTTTGAAATGTTAAAAAATTCTAAAATAGATGCAACATTTAAAAAAATTTCCTATACATAAAAAATTCTTGCAAAATTTTCAAATCTAAAATATCTAATCTTTAATTTTGTTATTACTTAATACATAAAGAAAATATAGAATATGATACCATTTAAATTAAAATATAATTTTAGTGTCATTAGGAAATTTAGACTCACTCAATAGATTTAGGTCAATATCTTACTAACATAGATGTTACAAAATACAAACATATCACTTTTTATTTAAAAATAAAATAAAAATTATAATCTAAATTATTATAATTCATTATTTGAAAATTATAAATTATTAATATATAATTGATATTTAATTATTACAATATATTGATATTTACATATTTTATAATGAAAAAATCAATAAATTTCTAAATTTATAGAATAATCCATATCGCTTCTCATCTATCAGAAAAACATGAAACATGGTTTTATTATCCTATCTCAATTTGAAAATTAAATAGGATTAAAATATCATTGATATTTAAACATTTTCATTCATTATAATTTAATACATAACGCATGTGAATGTATAAGGTAATTCACATCTTTTTCTTTTATTTGAAAAACAACCCTAAAGATAAGAAATCATAAACTCAATTTTGAAGTTTACTATTTAAATGTTTATACTACAATTTTAAAAATTAAAATTTATCAAAATATTATTGATATTTAGTTATCAAAATATTACTGATATTTTATCATAGTTTAATGTGCAAAATAATCTAGTTTAACGGAAAAAAAAATGTAAATTCAAAACCAATTCATAACTTTTATTCTCTATGCGAAAAACAAAAATGAAAGAGAAACAATTACTATCTAAGTCATCATAACTCAACTTTAAATTATCCTAACTTAATTTTGAAAATTAAAATTAATCAAAATATTATTAATATTTATCTATCAAATATTTAACCCTCGGATGGGGTGACACCTGACGAGAACATGCTACATGGCACTCTGGCGATGAGTGCAATTAAATCCCCTCGTCGCCAGCCTCCTCCTCCATCAACTCACAATGCATAGCATTCATTCAGTCAAGAAGTTAGTGCGTTGGGATAGTCAAGAAGGTTTAATGGGGCACCAAGCTTGGCCATTCGAAACTAGTACGATGCAGCAAGGCGGCATCACCTCGACATTCATGGCTCCCCAAACTGTCATTTCTCTCATCATCACATAGGTAATCTCTTGATGTGGTTCCTATTTCTAGAGCTTGTCCTCGACATTGCATTCTCCACATGCATTCTTCGTCCGAGTAAGTCGAGCCTTTGTCAATTGTCTTCCTTCCACGATCGACATTCCCTTCATTTCCTCTGTCAATTTTATTCCCCTCAAGCTCAACTTGGCCATGCCTTGCAAGAGAGGTAAGTCCAAACGCAGGTCGGCCTACTACAGTCTAGTAGGTCGGCATCAGCGCAGAGGCTCGCCTTCTCTTTTTCCCAATCCAAGAAGTTTCTTTGCTCGTTATCCTTACTCCGACCAAAGTTGGTGTGATGACGCCCAGCCTAAGCCCCATTCACCTGACCCTGAGATAAACTATGGAGGATGCATAGTGGAAGAGGAGATTCCTCCTAACTTGGAGGAGAACACCATGGAGCAAACAACACCAATTGGCACTAGTTTCCCCTTAAATTCTCCTGAGATAGCCATGGGAGGTTGTATTGTGGAGGAGGAAATCCCTCCACTCGTGCAGGATGACTTCAAGGAAGATGCAGCCCCCAATGTCAGTGTATTGAACAATGAAACACCAGGGATAGATTTGGGCGATTGTTGGAGCAAGGAGGAGACCCATCATGAGATGCACACAGGCTAGCAAACTCATCCAACTTTGGGGTGCCATGATTTGCCCAGCTCCTACAAGCTCACAGAGGATCATTTAGTGTTGATTTTAGATATGAGGAAATATTTGGCCAAGTAACTTCAAAACCAACATGTCCTT
>JASDQU010229843.1:14398-24437 GCA_032191745.1 Picea mariana | reverse complement strand
CATTGATATTTAAGGGAGGTTGGGAGGTGCTCGGGAGGACTGTTGTCCTCAGAAGTTCAAGTGGGTGCTTGAACACAGGAAGTTGTAGCTTCCATCTGGTTGCAGCCAGAGAAACTAGGGTGGCAGGGTGGTGCTAGGGGAGACTGATGTCTCTGTCTGCAAGTGGGTGCTTGTATATTTTGAAGGTTGGTGCCTTCACTCAGTTGGTGCTGAGACAAATTGGAAGTTGGTGCTTCCATCCAGTTGGTGCTGGAATAATCAGTAAGTTGGTGCTTCCATTCAGTTGGTGCTGAATAAACAGGGAGTTGGTGCTTCCTTCTAGTGGGTGCTAGAGAAATCAGAGGTAGCAGCCTCACATTGAGTCGGTGCTCAATTGTAAATGATGTACAGAATAGAAAAAGGCTGCCTATCATTTCGAAGAAGGAGAGGTTTTCTCCCTNGTGTGTATTTTTTGTGTGACTGATGATCTTTACTCTTACTGTCCATATGTTGTATGTTGGTTGATGACACATGAAGAAATCTTAATAATTATTTAAAAGGCATAAAGTTGTTTAAGCTCATAAACAATTGATTCACCCCCCCTCTCAGTTGTTTTAGTATTTCCAACACCATCAAGCAAGGAAATGGTTGTGTATTTGTGGTAGTTGATAGGTTTTCGAAGATGGCCATACTCATAGCCTGCAAGAAGAACATCATAGCGACATATACTACCAAACTCTACTTCGAACGAGTGTGGGTCCATTTTGGGATACCACAGAGCATAATTTCTAACTGAGACAACAAGTTCCTTAGCACATTTTGGTTGAGTCTATGGTCAGTTTTGGACACCAAACTCACTAAATCCATTTTTTTCCACCCCCAAACCGACGACCAAATAGAGGTCGTCAACCAGATGATTGTGCACATCCTGCGCATGTACAACTCTAAGTATCTGTGTACATGGGATGAGAGTATCCCCTTTGTTCAACACAGTTACAACATGGCTATCCATAGCTCCATCAACCATAGCCCATTTCAAGTGGGGTTAGTATCCCAACCCTTGTGTCCCATCGATGTTGCTCTACCTCTTGCAGCCACACAGACAAAATCTTCCCATGTTTAGTCTGAGACCAACAAAGCCACCATATTTATTGATCGGATTCATCACATCCGCCAATAGGTCCATGAGATTTTGCAGAAAGTCAATACTAAGTACAAGCAACGCCATGATCAACACAAGGCACCGCACCAGTTCTAGGTGGGAGACAAGGTTTGGTTACATTTGTAGAAATATCATCTTATAGGGCCCCATCGGAAGCTCTGCCCACTTCGTTATGGGCCTTACACTATCACCAAGGATGTGGGTAGCAATGATTTTGAGCTCAACACTCCACCCTTCCTTGGCTTCCAGTCAGTGTTCAATGTGAACCTCCTTTAGCCATATTTTCCACCATTATTGGAAACCTCGAAGATTGCAGAACAACTGACACCAATAGAGCTCAACCCTGACTGCATGGAACAAATATCCACTAATCAGATAGTGGAAACACAGGTCAAGGGAACTCACCAACAGAGGATCCAACTTTATCGAGTTGTCAAGGTAGGGAAGATCATACACGAAGGTAAGTGGCTCACCCGGGGCCAAATTACGCAGATGTTTTCTCACCTAACGGGGGAACTCAACGTAATGGAGACCATTGATTCCTAAGGGGGAGGACTCATCCAGGTGGATATTGGTGGCCACCCACCTATTACAAGGTGCTCTTCTTGTCAATTTTTAGTTCAACATGTTCTTGTGTACTTCTTTTTAATTGTAGGTTCTACACTTCTGGGGATGCCTGAAGCCCTACACATCTTCTAGGTGGACACTTGTGGCCTCCCACCTAATCCAAGTGGATTATTTTGGATGTTTTCATGTCAACACATCCTTATGTACTTCCAGGGTCATTTTGGATCCCTAAACAATGTTTTTTTTTTCTTGCCACAATAAAACTGCAGACAAAGTTATATTTTGATGGTGTAATGTGTAGTTCTCAAAAATACCTTTCCAACGGGCTATTAATCTCCTAAAATGGAGGTCGTATGCAAAATTTATGACCCCGGGAAGTTGAGGTACCAACTTACCCATCGGGGCCCACATGACTTTTGGCATTTCACCTCCTAGGGTTAGGTTTTTGAATGTCTAGGCTTTTGGAATTCATGAGTAATGTTAAAAAGGTCTCTAGAGCCTCATTGTATTCATTCTTCTCAGACGGATGCACGTAGCAACCACATCTCTTCTCATAGATAGCTACCACAATTTGAGCAAGTTGTTTCAGTTCTGTAGTTTTACAGTTTCATCCTATTTCATTTATTCAATAGAAGATATTGTTCATTGGATATATGTGTTGATATCCATATCTCTATGTTTATTGTATTCAGTCTATTAATCAATTTGTTCCACTCCTAAATCCAGATCACTACCCTTTCTACCTCTTGACTTAGATCGTGAAGTAGTTCTTTGATTCTTCTCTTTAGTTCGACCTCTAACCAGCATCGCCTCTAAAGTTGAGGTTTCTTGACTAGATTTCCTCCTCATCTCCTCAGCCAACAAAGCTCCCACAACATAGTCATAATCTAAAACATTTGTTGACCTAAATCTAATAGAGGTAAATTATCCCAAGACCGAGGCAATGAACACAATAGTGTAATAGCATTATCTTCATCTTCAAGTTCGACTTCAATAATAGTCAAGTGAACTATAAGGGTATTAAAGTTATTTAAATGATCAAAAACTTTCATACATTCTTTCATTCGCAAACTATACAATTGCCTCTTCAATAAAATTATGCTCGTCAAGGACTTCGCTATATACAAACTTTCCATCTTGGTCCATAAGCCTATTGTTGTATCCTCTCCTATGATGTTAAACAAAACATCATCCGCTATACATAGACGAATGGTATTGAGTGATTTTACGTCCAGTTCTTCCCATTCCTCATTTGTCATGGTTGTTGGTTTGTTTGACTTGCCCACTAGCGCCTTCTACAACCCTTGTTGCACCAGTAGATCCTGCATCTTGACCTTCCACAATTCAAAATTGTTTTTCCTGCTGAATTTCTCGATCTCAAATTTTGCACTCTCCATTTTAGCCATTAACACAAATCGCCCACACCACTGCTTTGAGATTTTAAATAATATGGAAGAAAAATAGTATAAATTATAATTAAACCTCAATATATTCAATTAAATTTGTTTTTTAAACCAAAGAAAATATTTAAAAAATATTTGCCTCCAAATATTTTACAAAAGGTCCACCTCTTAAATTATATTATAACATCCTCTCATAATTAAAAAATATATTTTACACTAAAACATCCACCTCTTCAAAAAACAAGTGTTGCATGGCAGTGTAGTCCTTGCCAGGTTAAATTGGGAATAAATGCACAGGAATGGGTAAAAAGTAGCGGAGGTAGATGGAAACTGCAACAAAGATGTGGCAAGCAGAATGAAGCAGAGGTGGTATCCATGCAGTAAATGACACGTGGCCTCTATAGTCCCATTTAGTTTTTGAAACTATATAATCCATCTTGCTATGTTCAAAATTTTCGTTCTTTCCAGTAGTGTGACTTGCTATGTTCGAAATTTCAGTTCCTACCTTGCATGTTTCATCTCTTAAATGTATACTTTCAACTGGTTAGAGATAAGTACAATTTCCATAAACCATCTGACTTGTATGTCTCTATGCGTGCCAGGACAAAAAAAATTATATGCATAGCAGGAGAAAAATATATGCATGAGAAAATATAAAACACAGAAGACACGTATAAAGTTACATTCAAATTAAATAAACACAAATTCTTGACATTCAGCATAGTTGAAGATACAAATTTATGAGCACATAAATATAAAAGGAGATAAAAAATAGTTTTATTTGAAATATATCAAAAAATAATATTGTATGTTACATATTTATGGAATTTTTAATGCATTTGTCATATAGACTGGGATTGGGGCTCCCGCAGACCATAAGAGAAATATGTACAAGAAATAGGATCATGGCAAGAAGAAGTGGGCGACGATAGAGTGTAATACCTGAAAATAAGAAATTGGAAGGTATCAGTATTTGGCTAGACATTTCTATTTAAAAAGGTGGAATAACTGGATTGATAAACAAAACATGATGTGAACAGTATAGACTTATAGTGATGTTACATATCACCCCTTTTGTTATTTTCTTGTTGATGCCTTTTTATTGTTGTCATCAATGCCTACTGGAATCGTGCCAACTGCTTGTTGCTTTTTGTCAGTGACCTGCTTCAATTCCCTTTCGACCCATTCTTCAATTTAGCTTCTCAAGAGGGCGATGTTGATCTCATTCTGGATTTTTGTGTTGAAAAGTTTATTTTCTAATTCCCTTAGATCGATAGAAATATTATGCAGAGCCTGATCAATTTATACATTATGTACCGAATAGTCGACTAGCCAGTTGTCCACGTCATCTTCACAATATTCAAGGTTGTTGTACAAATTTTCTAAAGACAACGCCTTAAAAATATCAACTTGTTTATTGAAGGATTTCTTAGTTAAGGACAAGGAGTTGATGATTAACTTGGGGTCTTGGTCGTCGTTGGTCCTTTCGGCTAAGTCTATTCCAATCAGCTTTGTGAATAATTTTTCTTTGTTTGATATGGTTTGTTCACATGATTGAACAATGAGATGTAGGTTCTTCACTTTCTCTTTCCAGCCTACATTTAATTGAGTGATCTAGTTTTTGGAGGGGAGATCTTGTTGTCTTCTTCTCGTTTCTGTCATGTTGTTGACATGGGTTCCAAAAGGGAGGACCGTGTCTAAATAGAAACATTCTACATTTTTTAAATTCACCTGCAAATGTTTGATCAAAGTATGTTCCCTTGTTCCAAGGGAAGCCATACTTTGTGATGTTTCCCAAGCCTTAGTAATCAGTTCCATTATTTTCTTGATATTATTCTCCACATATCCTCTACACAATGTGAGGAGGCTGGAGGATTTTTTTAACTTAGTTGCAGGGGTGGCAGGCATGGCTATTGCTAAAGGAATGGAAAGCAATGGAATAGGAATCAAAGCTTCCTCCAATTCCTTGACTTAGTCCTTCAATCTGGAATTCTTGGCCTCAATGCCTCCAATGGAATCATCAAGAGAATCTCCAGTTGATCTGTGAAGTCAAGAGATTTGGGACGGCCGCATGTTCGCAAGGTTAAACTCTGAACGAGATTTTCATTTCTTATTTTTTACATCTCTTTTCAATAATTATTTTTTTAGACTCGTTGTCAAAAACAGTGCTCTAGAATACGAAGGATTCATCTTCATAAAAAAATTCGGTATCAGTTATGTCCATTGGGCGACTATGCTGGATTGCGTCTCCGGGATGATCAAGGTTGCAAAATACGCTATCTAGATCAGTCTCAAGTTCCATGTTCTCACTCTCAATTTCGGGCTCTTCCGCCTGCCCTACAATTTTTTTCTCTTCTTCTCCACAGGAAGCTTGTGAGAACTATCAATTTTAGGGTGAGGAGGGTTGTTATCTCCTCTTCTGTTTGAAGAATTATGGGTTTCTTTCTTACTACGGTGGTTCGTTGGAGCGATGCTCCTGGATGTCTTACTTTTGGGAGTGTTATCCAGTGATTGAACACTCTTCTCATTGGGGCCTTTTCCCTATTACTTGTACAATTCAGTGGTGCTTTGCAATGTGTCTAGGTCGTCGGCATCAAAAGCAAGAGTGTTGTCATTAGTGTCTTTGTTTTTGCTTAGGTGTCTCTAGAAAAAATAATTGTCGAGGCCAACTGCAAGTAAATGTTCTAAAAAAATCGATTAGGGTCGAAACCTCTTATCCTTTTAGCATATCTTAGGTTCAAGTTGTTGAAATGGGCTACAAAATCATCAATTTTGTTGATGTTCCTCAACACGAAGTCTCTGACTTTCCAAGGAAAAGGAATGAACTATTTTTTTCTCTTCTCATGAAATAGAAGCAACCAGTAGTTGTATTTCCTTGCTAATTTTGTAACAAACATTTTTTCCATAATGTGACATTGAAGGAGAGCAGGATTTTCCTTGGAGCCAAAAATTCTTATCACACTTTAAATATCCATTTGTTCAAGTGCCCCCTTCCTATCCAAAAACTTGGTTGCCTAGTCAGTTATGCAGGGAGAATATTCTCCTAATAATAAAACTTTGAAAACAAAGACAAAGTCATTAAAAACCTCATAAAAATAGTGGGAGTCCTTGTGCTTCCACAAGGTCTGGTACCAAAAAGTTACTGGGTCTAATTCCCAGTTTACCTTCTTGGACAGAGATAGTTTTGGAAACTGACATCAATGCGCTATCGCGAAAACCAAGTAGGATGACATATAAAATTTATTCTCCTTTTTGAAGCTTGAAAATTAGGATCATATTTCATGGGAAATTAGCTTCCCCCATTCAAAAATGGCTTGTTCATTGACTGTGAAATACAAAATATAAATAACCATGCAGGAAATAGTTGTTGTGGATTCATGTCTCGTTATTCGAGTAAACAACCAGGCAATTTCCCAGAATGGATTTCTAAATGAACTAACCTACAAGTTTGTGATATCTCCAGGAACTGCAATCGGGTCTTTTAAGAACTCGGGAAAGAGGTCCAACTCGTTATTATGCTTTCTTAGGAACTTCTTGGAGGCTTCTCCTTTGAACATCAATGTTGGCTCCGACAATCTCAACATCTAACGGAAGACCTAAGGTGACAAAGAAATAGAAGAATGGTCCCGTAGTGGAATAATTATTTGTCCTGGAATATATATATATATCGGTGCACCAAGAGACCATCTCCTTACAGTCAAAAACTTCAAGGACACATCCTGCATGAGAAATCCCAGAGGTCCAAATTATTTTATTATGGGTGGAAGGGGATGAGTAGTAAGAATATGCCCTGGACCACTGGAAGTTCTAGTCCTCGCGCCTCAATATGTTCATTGTATCTCCACATAAATGTTTTCGAGATAGTGCCATAATTTTATGAGAATGTTTGTTTTCTCCAGACGATGCTTGAAATGAACTATTGGAGGGGATAATATAACCCTCCGCAAATTTTGGTTCAATGTGTGTGAATGGGAAATATTCTCGATCCTTTCACTCATTAATGACAATATCTATGGGTGTTGCATGATGAATTGTTAGCAGTAAAGCTTAATTATTGCATACTTAGAAGTGTGAAGGTGGTAGGTATGGAAAAGAGCAATTAAGAATTGGAGGTTTCATGAACGCTCCAACCCAACGACGTGCGAATGACATTCCATCATGTTTGAAATTAAAACTCGAAAGGGATAATATAACCCTCCACAATCTTGGTTTAATGTGTATTAATGGGACATATCCTCAAGACTTTCACTCATCAATGACAATCTATACAGTTCCTGCATGATGAGTTGTTAGCATTAAATCTTACTAATTGCATATTTAGAAATAAGACCTTATATATATGTGTGTGTGTGTGTGTGTGTGTGTGTTTATAAAAAAAATAAATAAATTATTATAAACAAGTGTGAAGGTGACGGAGACAGAGAAGAGAAAGTAAGGAATTTCCAAGTATGAAAAGTGGTCAGACAGGCTTCAAATAGAGTTACAGGGGATACTCAAGAGAGGTGAGTGTCCGATGGTCAAATTGTATGTCTCAAATTTTTTTACTGTAAAACAGAAGAGGGCATGATGGGGAGGTTCAGTGGTCGGTTTGTATATTTGTGTAATTCCAGGAAAGTGGCTAAGTATGGAATAGGGAAACAGTCGATTGGACTCGTTTTCAGAATTAAGGATTGAATATTTCATGAATGAGCCAACCCGATGACGCACTAATGCCATTGCATTATGTTTGAAATTAACACTCGGAAGGGATAATATAACCCTATGAAAATATTGGTTTAATGCGTATTAGTGGGAGATATCCTCAAATCTTGGTTTATCATTAAATATTACTAATTGCATACTTAGAAATAAGACCTTATATATATATGAAAAGCAATCAGACTGTTGATGATTACATCTATGTGAGACATTCTCCAACTTACAAACCTGTGAGATGTGGATCAATGTAGCTATGTGAGTCTTTCTCTCAGCTTACAAACCTAAGAGAAATCCCCTAAGAAGGGTACGTGGTTCCTGCCTGAGATAGATCTAGGAATATAGAGACGACCTCCTCTATTCATAGAGTTGAGAAGAACTCTAGATGATTATCCAATGGGAAAGGTGATCCGTTGAGTTAGACGTTATTGTGGCTGAGCACAAGGTGAACGTGTGAAATCCCAAAGTGTTTCCTCTGAGCAGCAGAGTTGATGAGAAGACTCCATATGATTCTCTTGTGTGAGGTAGTGGGAAAGAAGATCTGTAGAATCAACGTGCATGTGGATGAGCATAGGTGAACGTGCGAAGATCTGGTTCTTCTGTGTAATGCATTGAACCAAAGATATGACATCCCTATGGATGTTCCCCTAGTGGATGAGCACTAGTGGGTGTATCATATCCATTGCTATATATTTTTCAAGAGTCATACATGCATGTAACCCTAATTGTTATGTAAAGGGTACAGGTCAACCCCACTTCAATGTGATTAATAATAAATGTAAAAGATAATTAATCTGGATAATAATAATAATAATAATAATAATAATAATAATAATAATGTGACTTAGAGAGGTCGACCCTATTGAGCCAATAGACACTTTTGTTGATAGGTTTAGGTTAGTATAAGTAAAGGTAAAATCCCCATTATGGAAACATATATTTCATGTATGTTTGGAAATTTTAGCAAGTACACTTTCTTGGGATAAGTGTGCACCTCTCTTGGGTGCTAGTCATCTAGGGTTTGAGAACCCTCTTGTGTGCTAGGGTTTATATTGGTGGTGAATGTATTTCTCTTGACGAATATAGCAAAGGATTTGGTTGGGTATTCTTCCCTTGTTGAGAAGGGTTTCTGAGGATACTTCTTGTGTTCTTGTGCATGGTGTTTCTTCTTATGATCTTAGTTGTTTATGGTTAAGTGAAATGCAAAAATGGAATGAAATTCATGCTTTACATAGCTTATTAAAAATCAACATGGTATCAGAGCATAGGTCTTGAAGAACCCATTGCATAAGATATAATATTTTACCAATGATCCCTCCTCTTTTGCAGAACTGTACGACCCTCCTAGGGTTTCCAGAAAATCCGTACGAACCTCTTCCTTTGAGTGTTTCAGCCCATAAAACTTGTACATTGAGGCAAATTTTGGCATGGGAGAGTACGGAATTCTCCAACACACCTCCAAATACTCTCAAAATGAATTTCTAAGCATTTTGAAATTTTGGCCCTAGGGTTTCTAGGGTTTCGCAATTTTCTGCAGATTTCTATTTTTAGGGTTTCTATAGCTCTTTGAAGAAGCCTTCAAGATTACCTGTGTTCTTATAACTTTCAAGGCATATTTTTGGCAGTCCTAAGCCCAACAAAACCTAAGGTTACAAGCCTAGCCTAGTCATTAGGTTTTCTAGCCCAATTAACAAAGGTTTGTGAAGAATCTAAAATATGATGAACAAAGCTATTGATGAATGGAAGGAAGATGACGAAAATACAAGGAAGCCAATCATATACAAAAACTCTTACATTGAAGGGCCAACTTTAAATTAGCAATATGGCAAAAGGTGACATTGTGACCACCTTCTTCATGAAGATCTCAAAGGACAAAGATCAACCAGGTACCATTGGAGAAATCATATCAGCACCCTCAAGTATGCACTTGTATATTTATTATTTGTATCATTGTCATGAGGATAATTGCAAGAGGAAGGAACCTTTTTTATGAAGTCATGGATCGAGAGGGATCTCGGTGCATTCAGAGGAACAACACAATAGAAGAAAAGACTCCAAGTTTGATTGTTATAATTTTCATTCCTCTAAACCTATATTTCTAAAGTTTGCTACATTACAAGTAGGTGTTGTAGCTGTGACAATATTCCTTAAAATGATTTCATTCTAGAGATGTACTCATTATTCTCCTTTAGGAGATATTCTTTTGATGGTTCATTTTGTTTTCTTGTTCCAT
>JASDQU010229843.1:0-14298 GCA_032191745.1 Picea mariana | reverse complement strand
AAATCACCTATTTCATAAAAGACCAAAGAACAACATTGTACCATAGTCTTTGCTTCCGCCTTCTTAAAGATAGAACACATATGTTTATTCCACAATGTATATATTAATATATATGCATATCTTGTAAATTTCTTGCACTTCGCTTATAAAAAAATGGAATCTTTTGTGCAATGCTACCTTTGGATATTTTCCATGGAAAAATCTTCTCGCTTCTGAGCAACCATGCATTGAATCGCATTTCGCTTCCTTCTCTTTTTGTTATGTACAATATCAGTGATCCAATAAAATCAATCACACAATAAATTAGCCTTCATTAGAATATTTACCATTCAATTGCATCACACCATCTGCTCTAGTTTGCAACTATGCTTCTTTATACCATTCACAAAGCTGCATTTTCTCATACTGAAACATTAGAATGCTGTTCTAATCGTACTTCAATATTCGAATACTTTTGCCTTTTGAACATGCTTCCATTTTCTTGCATTAAATTTGGCAGGGACTACGCTGCTTCGCTGCCCTTGTTTAGTTTGATGTTGAACCAAATCATCAGTTTCTTGGATCCACATAAATGTAATCAGTTTTATAAACTGTGTGAGCACTGCTATAAATCGATGTACGCCCATAGAGGCATGAGTGTATTGAGAGGTTGAGTGTAAGTGTAAGCCTCGTCCGTCTCATGTAATATCTCCCTTGAACAATAATAAACCGAATATCATTGTCCCGTGGATGTTTCCTTGCATAGGGTTTTACCACGTAAAATTGTTGTGTAAATTTATCTGTTTGCGTTGATCTCATCTTGTTCAATATTTTCAATTAAAAGATAACTGTGTTTTTATGATTTCACTACAACAAGTGGTATCAAATAAATGAGTCGATTCCATAAGTAAAATCTGGCATATAAGCACGAAAGAAACTCGTTTCGTGAGGCGTGATTAAATAGGATTGAACTTTTTGCATGGTTGCAGGTTCTCCTTGTGAATAGGAGGACCATTGCGAGGTTCTCCATTTCCAAGGAGCGACGAAGTGACTTCGCCCTTACCAAGGAGCCACCGCTAATTATTAAAAGTCTTGAAAACCCGTGGAAGAAATGGTTTTTGGGTTATGAATTTCCATGAAAAGGCATGCACGTGGTTTAAAAGTGAATTTTCCATTTCATTAAATCACAAGTAGATTGACTTTATAAGCCTTTTCATTATGCATATTTTAGGAAGGATCAATATTTTTAGTCTCTACCGAAGGCGTAGAGGGACTATAGCGATCGATAATTCGTTGACTGCATATTAATATGTCCTTTGACTATAAATTTTTGCATCATATGTATTATTAGAACTATAGAAGTAAAAACATTATTTTTTATATAATAAATTTTTTTTATATGTCATCATCTCATTGGAGAATATATTGGAGGTCTTATTTCCAGCTTCGTTGTTCCCAATGTTGTAAATGTTTAGATATCCAATTTTTTTTATCTTAGATGCTCTTTTTTAATTTTTATTACATTTTTACTGGAATGTTTACATACCGAAAGTTTTGAGCATTAACTATAGCGAAGGCATAGAGGGACTATAGCAATCGATAATTCGTTGAATTCATATTAATATGTCCTTTGGCTATAAATTTTTGCATCATCTATATTGTTCGAACTATAGACGTAAAACCATTATTTTATATATAATAAAGAAATCTTATATGTCATCGTCTCATTGGAGAATATATTGTAGGTCTTATTGCCAGCTTTGTTGTTCCCAATGTTGTAAATGTTTAGATATCCAAAGTTTTGAGCTTAGATGTTTTTTTTTTAATTTTTATTACATTTTTACTTAAATGTCTACATACCGAAATTTCTGAGCATCGACATTATTTTTTAATGTTTTTATTATTATTTCTATTTGTATTGAAATGTTTACATACCAAATCTTTAGAGCATTGGCATTTTTTTTGAGGTGCTTGAATAGGCTTGAAAACTTAAATGTTTACATAATGCGAGGTTCTTAAACAGGCCAAACAACTTAAATGTTTTCATACCGCGAGGCCCTTAAACAACCTAAAGACCTTAAATGTTTACCTAAATAGGATTCTCAGAGTACATTTTTCCTTGAAGTTTTCCATACAATGTTGCAGTGAATTTGGACAATATTGTTTTCCACCACCAGTTGCATAGCCATTGTATGTTTCATAATTCTTTTATGCTTGGAATGCAATTTGGTCATCGTTGAAGATACATACATTGTTTACTTGTTGGATGGGTGCTTTTTGTTTGTTGGTTCATTGGTTGTTGCTTGTTGTTGTTTGGTTCAAATTTACAAGGTTGAGGACCTGCACCTACGGTTGGACTTATTGGTGCTTGTTGTTTGCTTTTGTTTACTTCAAATTTGTAGGATTGGGGTCTTGCATACACAATTGGAGTTTTTGTTTTTACTTTGCGGGGTCTAGGTGCTGCACCCACAATTCGACATGTGCTTTTGTCGTTCATCGTTTCGGAGTAAGTTTCGATGCCATATTAATTTTGTTTCTATTCGTTCTTTGTTGTTCACTATTTATAGTTTGCAACTAATAATGTTTGATTATTTATACTAGCATGCTCGTCATATGTTTCAGGTTCCTTCTGTTCTTGGGATGCAGTTTGGTAATCATTGGAGATACATATGTTTTTTACTAGTTCAGTGGTTGTTTCTTGTTTGTTGGTTCGTTGGTTTGTTGGTTGTTGCTTGTTGTTGTTTGGCTCAAGTTTGTGAGGTTGAGGTCTTGAGGCTATAGTTGGGCTTGTTTATTCTTCCTCACTGGGTTGTTGCTTGTTGTTTTTTTTTTAACTTTGGATTTTTAGGGTTGGGGTCCTGCGCTGGTAGTTGGAGCTATTTGTTTTCACTTTGTGGTGTTTAGGTCCTGCACCTGCAAGTGGACCTGCGGTTCTGTCATTTGCCATTTTTGGCGAAGTTGAGATCTGACGCCTGTCCCGTGCCCGCCTATCTTGCTCTTAAATTTTTCTCCATTTTTTTCCTAGCTTTGGACCATACTGTTATAAGCCTAAGTTGCACCCAGCCTGCATACCTAGCCTCAGGCCCTACTATTTTCCAATTTATTGAGCCAAGCTCTTCTAAAAAGCCCTCTTTTTTGAGCCACATGCACCCTGGCCTTCTACAGACTGCGTATGCACACATCCATATGCCTGAAGGCCTTCTAAATCCCGTGTATACTGACAAAAGCACGAAAAATGGAAAGTTGCAGATGGGAAACAAAGTTTTGGGAAATTGCTAAAACCGTTTGATTGCCTATGGACCATCATTCAACCAGATAAATACCTATAAGAGAAGGGGTAGGAGTCCCATTTAAGAGAGAAGAAGAAGAGTATAGAAACTCTGCCCAAATTTATCCCCCCTTTGCTCCAATTTCCTACAATTATATTTTGAGGTTGAGCCTAGGACCAGGTTCGAGGAGCCCAGGACTAGGTTCGAGGAGTAGTGTCGACCACATATTGTAAGTTTACTCTTGTGAAGATTAATACAAAAAGGAATACTTTTTTCGTCCCACCATATCATGTGTTCAAATTGTGTATTTATTTTATGATATTCTCACATCTAACCCAACAATTAGTATATGAAATGCATGCAGGTCATCTTTGGGAGGAGGCTTGTAGTCAAGGAGTGAGTGAAAGTGAAGGGATCGACATCAAACGAAGGATTCAAGGTAGAGTTACCTAATCTTGTTTGCACCTTTGTATTGCATGAATGTGGGGTTTTGTGTTGGGAGAATAGGAAAAAGTAGAGGCCTTTAAATGGTCATTTTCTGCATGCATGATTAGATCCCTTAAATGCTAAGTCCATAAGAGGGATTTCCCACTCACATCAGAATTGGCGACTCCACTGGGGAGTCTCTAGGGTTCTTTGGGGATTTTTATTGGGTATTTTGAAATTAGTTTTACTGCCTTTTTTGAGTTTATGCAAGAAGTATGAGTGTTCAGAGGTTCTGGTTCTCAATACTGGTCTTCCCTGCTCTACTTACCAGACTATTTCTTTTCTGTTATTGAGAGTCTTAAGAGGAATACGCACCCTATAGTGGGACAAAATGTGTATGCACGTGCCGTGCCTTTAGTCAACCTGCGTATGTACACATGCTGATGAAGTGCTAGAGTCGTGTCTGAGAACCTAGCAAATCCTTCTCAGGAAGAGGCAGTCATCCTCTCCCCTGCAAAAGGGATCCTTCTCAGGGATATTCTGGGTCCTTCCAAGTCTTTGATTGAATAATCGATAGTCAAGTAAAAACCTCAGGATTAGCTTTGTTTTGCTATATTTTTCTTGCCTCTTTGCGTCAAAGTAAGTTTTTTTTTTTTAACCTTTAAGGGGTGCTGGTGTTCAATATCAGTATCGTCTGGTGAAGCTTAGTGGCTTCTTTTATTTTATTTTGAAGGATTTCAGAGGCACATGCGACCTGCAGTGGGTCTTCCCATGTGCACATGCACCCTGCCCTTCTACAACCCACGTATGCATGCTAGCTATTGAAGAGACAGTCGCGTACCTGTCTAGAAATTTTTTTGGAGGCAGTCATCCTCCTCCCTATCAAGTTTTTACTTCCCAGTGTCTTTCTTGTCTAAATGTGGTCTCTGTCATAGAAATTTAGCCTAGGTTTGGACTCTATTATGGCTTTCTTTTTCATTCAAAGTCTTCTTTTGTTTCTTTGTTAGGTTTTTTGATGACATAGTGAGTCAGTCTGATCTGCCTTCTTGGTTGTTAGTATCTCCCCACGGTCAGTGGTTGGCCATAAAATTTTCTTGGCCTTGTCTTGTCTTAGTTTTTTTTATTGTTTTTGCTTCAGAAAAGGAGAAAGCTTCCAGCTTTAGTTTTTCTTGTTTTTTGAGGCACAATAAAAAAAAAGTAGATATTTTCTTTCTTTGGTTAAGTAGTCAAGTGTTTGCACATATTATCAGGAAAAAGTTCATTTTCATAAGTTCTTGGCTGATTGACTTAGGACAATAAGTAGCTCGTAGTCGAGTGAAAGCCTATTTTCAGTTTTCTGTCAAAAGATCTTAGAAAGAAATTTTGAAAAGTTGGTTAAAGTAAATTATTTTTGAAGAAGTAGTCTTGTTTTAATCACTTTGCATGTTCTTCTTTTCGTGGCTATAAAACATCACTGGTTTCAATATCGTCTCCTATGGATTTAAAAACAACCACTAAAATAAACATTTAAATAAAATCTTTTAGACTTTATGTTTTGTAGGGTACACCAACAAGTCTAGGACTACAGCCTTGATTTAGGTTGGAGAATAAACTCTTCAAGGCTACCAAACACAAATATAAGAGTTTGAGCTAGGGAGTGTTCAAAGTCTAATTACCGTGAAATTTGTTTGGGACCCCCTCTAACACAGGGGATAAACACGAGGTCGCGTGTGGAAAGGTAGCGAAGATAACCCCTCCAAATCTGGACCAAGCGTAGTGGGGAACACATATAGAGGGCTTGTCCTGGGATTCCGTCGTTAGCACTTGCCACAGAGCTTCATGGGTCTTGAATCCATTCGAGGTCATTAGTTTTCTTCCGTAACACTTTCTCTTGATACCCTGGATAGGTTTCGAGCTTGATACCCTACTCATTGTGGTCCACCCGACTATCGACTGTACCTGCCTGGAAACTATTCGCGAGCTGGCAACCTAGTTGCCTATCATTCTAGTGACTTACACAGGTGACTGCGAGGGTATATCACAGTACCTAGGACAGACATCGGTCCACACATTATAGAGTATACCCAGAGGGTGCTTCCATATTTGAGTTGCACTTGCACCGGTAAGTTTCTCTAGTGTTGGTTGTTGTAACTATTCTTCCAACTAGCTAGTGACTACCTGTTTTATCACATAGGAATTTTTTGATAGAGTGTGTTTGTTTCTCAATCGGTTAGAAAGGCCTTAGTGTGTCTCTAATATTCTCACACAATGGAGGATCAACATATCTGCTGATCACGAAGGCTTCTTGTCCTACCACTGGTCGATCTGGAGCCATCCCCACCACCGCTAAGGTGAAAGCTAGACCATCAAGGGTCGTTTGAAGAAACTGGGCTACATGTAACTGTGTCCAACCCACCTTCGAGAGAATAACATCTCATCCCAGAGGAGCCAACCATTACTGACCTTGGAGCACAAGTTCTTGGTCCTAACAATCCTCCGATTACAGATCTTTCGATGCTCGTTGTTGTACAGGTCTATCCTTACGAGCGTTTGGAAGTATCCCAAATAGAGATGGAACCAAATCCCACAACTTCTTCAGGGAATTCTCATATTCCCTCTACGGATGTCACAAATGGGGGTGTTCTACCTCCTAACCAACCATCACCAGTCTGGGCCACTATGGTCCTAACTGCCTCTACTTTGGGAAATGGTCCGCTTCTATATTTGGCGGCGATCACTGCTTCGTTGTCTCATAATGCGATAGGCCCTTTGTTCACATACAAAATGCCTGGCTTTGATCCAAATGATGTCCTTTTTCACTCCACTCAACCAACTCTAAGTCTAGGGGTAGGGATTTCAAACACTCCTCTGCAAGGATCCACATGGGGAATTCTAGCTCCTTATAATGCTTTCCCTCACAGAGGGGGTCACCTACCTCATGCGTTACCTACACTCAATGGTTCTCACCAACAATCTGTTGGGCCAAGCATGAGCTATGGTTTGTATTGAGTGAGTAATCAGGGATTGCCTTCTAATAATCATCAAGTAGGTTCAACACCATTCTCTTTGTTCGGTGCATTTTCTAACAATGCTTTCTCGTTCGCTACTTTCCCCACTGGGGGAAACCCCAGTTATGGACAACCAAATCTGATGCAAGGTACTATTCTTACACAGGGGGGAAACCCAAGAATCCATTCCCCCCAAGGATCTTGGAATTATTGACAAGAATGAACTTCCTCGTCATGGATGTTGACAGGGGGAAACCCTTTCCAAAGTCATTGGAACCTAGGACAAGGTTCAACACCTATGCTCATCGGGTCAATAGGGGGCATCCCCTCTCAAAATCCTTGGACTGCAATGCAATCCCAACCTCCTTTTTCCTTCTATGGAATTCAGCCTATGATGCATCAACAAGAGAATAATCTATACGCTGGTCCTGGACAAGAGTTTTACCAAAATCCTGGCCAGTAGCCAAAATTTTCCTGGCAACTTGGTGCTAGTCAAAATCTAGACCCCTTTTTCCACAGTCATAATCAACAACCCAAACTACCATTCCTGGAAAATTTGCATTTTCTTGACTTAACTAGGTTGTTGAATGACCCCATCTGTCACGATCCGTCTTGGTTGCCTATGCCAACCAAGTTTCCTTCGGACATTCCCAAGTTCAAAACTAAACCTAACAAAGATCCAGGCGATCATGTGACTACTTTTCATCTCTGGTGCTCATCTAACTCATTGAAATATGACTCTGTCTAGTTGTGCTTGTTTCAATGCGCTCTCATAAGGAGTGCTGCAAAATGGTACATTGAGATCGACCGCTTAAGATACTCTTCCTTCTATGAATTGACAATGAATTTCTTAAACCATTTCCAATTACCTGTGAGATACGATGTCGACACCGAATTGTTGGCCAACTTTGAGCATACCAAGGTGGTCCATATCTCCGATCACATTTGAGAATGGAGACGCTGGAAGAGTTTGATAAAAGTACTAGTCCCACCATAATTTTTTCTGGAGTGGTTCCTTAAGTTTTTGGTACCCCATTTTTCCAAAGATGTAGTGATGTCAGGAGTCTTTTCTGAATAAGACGCGATAATGAGAGCTCAATAGCTTGAGCTGATTTACTCACAATCTGGCCTACTTTATGAAATCTTGCCAGATGCACCTATGTCAATTCTTGACAAAACCAGATAGATAGATGGACCACATGCCGATGATATTGTCGGTTCAACACAATCTAAGATCGCTGATCTACTATCAAAACAATTGCAACAATTGTCAATACAAAAGACAACAGTCAGCCAGACCACACGTCCAGCTGCTTCCCCTACCCAAATATCAGATGTACACAACGTACAATCGAGAAACCTGAAGGCCAACTAGCAACCCGACGGGAAGAAGAAACAACGAAAGAACGACAAGGGGGATAAGAAACCTACCAATAATGTTGGCGGAGACAACACTGAAAAGAAGATGTTGAAGTATCCGTGTAATCTATGCATAGAAGACCACCCAACTTATCGGTGCCCTAGGCTCGCGGAGGCCCAAAAGTTATTGGCACAACAACAACTTGCTGTGTTAACAAACCCATTCCAACATGGGAAAAATTTAACTCCAGCCTCAGTGAGCTCAGTGTTAGAAAAACAGGACCGTGGAGCAATAAAATAAAACAAATGCGGAAACAAAACATAGAAGATACACAATACAATAGAGACACAGATTTACGTGGTTCACTCAGTGTGGGGTACGTCCACCATAGAAATTGCCAGGTCCTTCCTTTATTATTATCTAGCATATGAAGGGATACAACCTACAACAAACCTACTGTAACTTCCTCTTCTTTCTCTCACAGTCTCCTATCTCAGAATACAATATTTTCCATCCACACTAGCCGCAATGCATTTCCCTCATAAAAGAGGGTTGTCTTCTAGGGAAAAAAACCCTAACATAATCTCTACCGTTAGATCTGTGACCTTATAATGAACGATCCGGATTTACAATGAAATTACAATATACATTTATAAGGCAATTTTTCCTTTGGAGGCCTGCTTGTCCCTAGACCCCCCAGCCGGGGGGATAGCCCCCCGCGGACCCCGTAGAGGGGGTACCCCCCATATGCACTCCCTCAAGTGGAAGAGTGTACATAATTATGGGGTTTAAATACTTCATGGGGTATACACATAGCTGAAAGTAAAATACCTTTGAATCAGGAAGATAATCAGGCTCCACAACCACCACTCAGTAGGGGGCAGTCAAGGACCTCCTTTGTCTTTGAGTAATCCTTCGTCCGCGAATGTGTATATGATGAAATGTGATGCATACATATCAACCAAAGCACATGATTATGAAATGCCTAGCTCCTCCGATAAGAGTAAAGAAGCTGAGATTCCCTCTCTTCCTCTCTAGATTGAAAAGACGTTGGGTGAAACAGTGACACACATCCCAAAAGGTGTGTTAAATAAATCTTCTCACAACCCGAATGCAAGGGCCTCCCAAAACTACCCTGTGGTGGAGGATTTGTCCCAAACACCTTGTGCGATGTTTTATTTGGAAGTCCTCCAAAGTTTCCCTTCCCAGAGAAAGGCTTTGTTATCCACTTTAGGATCTGTTGAGACTTGTAATCTGGGCATGATCATGCTTGATACGACTGACTTAAAACCTCGTCTCCCTTACCACGTTGCGTTCTAGATAGTAGTGGCTTATACCATGAAAACGTTTACACAAAACATTTTCTGCATAATGGTTGATGAGGGTGCCTCGACATGCGTAATGTATTTGGCGTGTTGGAAGGCCATATGCCAACCCATTTTGTCTTTGTCACCAACTCTTCTTACCACTTTCAACAGTCATTCTTTTCGACCACATGGCATCATTCCCTGTTTCCTCGTGTAGTTAGGGGGGAAAACCATGTGTGTCAAAGTTGAAGTAGTCAATGCTCAACTCGACTATAATCGTCTATTAGGAAGGAGTTGGAATTATTCTATGAAAGTAGTTTTTGCTACTATTTTTCAGGTCTTGTTGTTTCCAAACGAGGACCGGATAGTGACCATTGATCAACTGTCTTTCTCCCATCCTGACCATTCATCGGAGGCATCCATGGTCCCGATGATTGACAACCCTCAACTTGACATCATCAACATAGGGATTGGTTTGTGCCCACCTTTGATGGGTACTTTCGATTACCCACCCCCTCCCGACGATATTAAGTTCATGTCAAACCAGCCTAAGGTTGAGATTTTTCAAGTCTCGTCATTTTGTACGACTTACTTTCACGATCTGTGGAATATTCCTTCCCCATCAAGCACGATGGAAGGGACAGGGAACCATGGCATGGCCATGCCCTTGTTCATGATAGAAGTTGCGTATTCTATAGTCCAGCAAGCTTCTGCCGACCCCGATCCTACTCCCACGCAAGAGTTAGATCCGATTTCAAGGCCTACTTGGGCTCCAGGTTCCCTTGTTGATATCGATTCTTTAGACTTAGTCTTTCCCTTCGACGAAGCAATCATAGAGGCAATGACCAGTCCATACAAACCCTGGGATGATCTCCATCACAGATCTTACTTCCTTCCAGAGTTAAGAAGAATTGAAGCAGGAGAATTCACTTTGACTATGACTGGAGATAGGTCTTGTCCTATCAATCCCTTGGTTACACACACAGTTTATGCTGAGGGTAATATGGAAGCCATCACTGAAACGATACCTACTGATATCTCCAGAACCCCTGGCATCACGGAGAATGTCCTCGTCGGAGCTGATTGTTCCCTTGAAGAGATTCAAATCTACATGGATTTATTTAAAGAATTTCGTGACATTGTTTCTTGGTCTTATGAGGAAATGCCAGGCATCGATCCAAGAATTGTCGAACATGAAATCATGACTTATACTAACGCTAAGCCATTCTGGCAGAAGCTTCATCTAGTCAATCCTAGGAAAACAACAACTATCAAATATGAAGTATAGAAACTGCTTAAGGCAAGTTTTATCTACCACATTCACTTGACTCAATGGGTGTCAAACCCCATTCCAATCAATAAGAAACAGGGTACGATTCACGTTTGTATAGACTTTCATGAATTTGAACAAGGCTTGTCCAAAAGATAATTTACTCACACCATTTATTGACTAGATAGTCAATGAATGCACAGGATGCGAGGCCTTTTCTTTCATGGATGGTTTTTCGGGCTACAATTAGATACAGATCAAACTCGAAGACCAACACAAAACCACTTTCATTTTTCTGTGGGGCACATTTGCTTATCGAAAAATGCCTTTTGGTCTGAAAAATGTTGGAGCTACCTTTCATCGGGCTATGTCTTTCGCTCTCCATGATATCAAACATATAATTGAGGCTTAGCTTGATGACTTAGCATCACGATCTCGTAAGAGATATGATCATCCTTTGCACCTCAGATTCATCTTTGAGCAATGTCACTACTACTAGATTTGCTTGAATCCAAACAAGTGTAGTTTCTATGTTACGTCAGGCCATCTGCTAGGTTTCATAGTTTTGACAATGGGGATCATGGTCAATCCTCTCAAGGTTGAGACAATAGTTCAGTTGCCTCCACCATGCACGATCCTTCAACTTCAGAGTTTGTAGGGAAAAGATAACTTCTTACGGTGTTTCATCGCAAAATATGCCGAGTTCACCAAGGGATTTATGCGTTTACTCAAGAAGGACGTCCCTTTTCACTGGGACGATGCTTCTCAATGCTCATTTGATTCTTTGAAACACACCCTCACATCCGCCCCTCTACTTCGGCCACCCAATTATAATAAAGACTTCTTATTGTACTTGGATGCAACAGAGTCGACCATTGGTATGGTCTTGGTTTAGCAGGATGATGTGCTTTCCGAGTACATGATCCTATTATCTGAGTCCAGGCCTGGTTCGACCGAAACTTAATTATTCCCATGTTGAAAAAATTGCATTGGCAGTAGTTCATGTTGTCCAATGGTTCCATCATTATATCTTGTTTCACAAGACCACTGTCATTGTTGTTGTGAATCCATTTCAATATGTGTTGACACGATGAGTAATTGGCGGAAAGATCAGTAGATAGATATTTTTCCTCCAAGAATTTGACTTAGATTTTGTTTCAACAAAATCCAAAAAGTCATTGGTCTTTGTAGAACTCATATTGGAACTTTCGGTTGAGTCAGGTGATGTTAAGCCCAAAGAGTCTCCTATTAAAGGAGACATGTTTTTGATCACGTCTTCGGACCCATGGTATGAAGATATACTTGTCTATCTCTAGAATTTGAAGTGCCCCACCTTTGCTTCTCGTGATGAGCGTCGCCGTATACGCCATCAGACCAAGAACTATCTTATACTTGAAGACACATTGTATCATCAAGGCATAGATTCCATCCTTCGCCGATGTCTCACTCATGAAGAAGAATAAATCGTCCATAACGATTGCCACACTGGAGCATGTGGCAGCCATATGTTTGGGTTGGAAAAAACCCAAAATATCTTATGTGTCGGTTACTTCTGGCTAACACAAATCAAATATTGTGTTGAATCGGTTAAGAAGTGCCACCGATGTCAAATATTCTCTTAGAAGATGAGGGCACACCCTGCTCCTATGTTTCCCGTCATTACTATTGGTCCTTTCACCAAGTCATTACTGTTGGTCCTTTCACCAAGTGGGGGATTAATTACACTACATGCAACCTCCCTTCAGCAAGGGGGCACCATTATATAATCGTAGAAATATACTACTTTACAAAGTGGGTTGAAGCTATGCCAACATTCAAGGATGATGGAGAGACAACAATTCCCTTTTTTCTCAACCAGATTATAGCAAGGTTTGGTGTCCCAAAATAGATTTTCACTGGCCATGGAAGTCACTTCCAGAATAAAATGATGACTAAGTTAACATCAAATCTTGGGTTGAGGCAAGAACATTCGTCACCTTACTACCCTCAAGAGAATGGTCAGGTGGAAACTGTCAATAAATCCCTCAAGAATATTTTACAACGAACGATCAATTTGACCAAATCAAATTGGCATTTGATGTTGTACTCTACATTATGGGCCTATTGAACGTTTGTTAAGACTGCAACCGGTTTCTCACCCTTTCAAATCGTTTATGTTCTGGAAGCAGTTTTACCCATAGAATGTTAGATCCCCTCTTTAAAATTGGCAGTACAGTTATTGCCAAACACTTCACCGCTTGAAGAGCGGTTATTACATCTCGACCAACTCGATGATAAGCGTTGAGACACAACTTTGGCCAATGAGGCTCATAAACAAAAGGTTAAGTGTCAATATGATTGGTCTGTTTTCCCTCATATTTTCTCTAAAGGCAACCTTGTCCTATTCTATGACCAAGATAAGGATCCCCTAGGGGCAAGCAAGTTCAAACTCATGTGGTTCAAACCGTTCATTGTTAAAGAGGTTCTTAAAAAAGGTGTTTATCGTCTAGTTGACTTTGAGGGAAACAATTTGGTTGAGTGTATAAATGGGCTATACCTCAAGAAGTATTACTCATAGGTGGGTCACCTTCAGTGACTTCTGGTAACATATGTATAGTCTCTGTACATTTTTTTTTCTTACTTTTTGTCTTTTGCGTTTATGCAAGTGTCGTTTTGATGGAATTCTTTTCACTGTGGCAAATGTCAAATGAATCAAAGGTTTTCGTGGGGTTTGCGGACGATGCTAGTCGACACACTCAGAGGCTTGCTTTCGCAGCTTGGGTGATTTTTACACCTCAAGGCCAGTTTCTATCCTCAAGAGGTATCTATTTAGGTAATGCTACAAATAACATTGCCAAATACAGGGCCGTCATAGAGTTTCTTCATGACGCTTTGTCGCATGGTATATCTTTCCTCTGGGTTTACTTATATGCTCAACTAGTTGTGTCTCAATTAAATGGTGATTACTGCGTTTATGACCCTACCCTACAATGATGGTTCCTTAGGGTATGTCTCTTAGAACAAAGTTTTGATTACATTACTTACATTCATGTTCCTAGGAGATTAAATCACATCACTAATACTCTAGCTAATCATATATTAGATTGGCATTTTGCACACATGTAAAGATAAAACACACACACACATGTAAATACATTTGTAGCATAATCCATAAAGCATTAAAAGACAAAAAATAGCCATATATATATATATATATATATCTGTCAAAAAATGTATCAGAGTACAGTGTGGGCATGAACGCCTCAAAAATATACATAGTAGGAGTCATGAGACTTATGCCCTAAAAAATGTACAAAAGTGCTCACAACACATAAACAATCCAACCTAGCTAAGGGCGGGGCCTGTTGGCCTAGACATAGTGTACAATGACGTTTGCCAAACGTCGAAAAATTTGGACCCAAGTTCGTGGCACCCCAAGTACATGAGGCTGCATAGAGGGTGGCAGATCCTCAATCTCTGCCATAGGCACAACACGAGTAAGAGCGGTAAGGTTCCGCTCTACCTGTGTCAAAACTCTCTCGGCCTCCCCAGGTTGAGGCCCCCCTGCTGCTCCTACCAGTCCGACGGCTTCGGCTGCTCCCACCTTTGGATGAGGACGTCGTCTAGTCCTCACAAAATCAGCTAGATGCACTGGTCCCACGTTTGCACATAAAAAACAAATCATTGTTAGATTCTCTGGTACACAAAAAAAAAATGATAT
>JASDQU010229841.1:7451-18803 GCA_032191745.1 Picea mariana | reverse complement strand
GTGACTCTTCACTTTCCCTTGAGATCAACGGTCACAACATAATCATTTATCGAGGTCACTTAAGTCACTAAAGTGACCCATAACATCATAAAGTCACTTTTACATTTAAAAATTAAAAGACCCAACTTTATAAAATCACTTTATAAAGTTACTTTATAAAAACACATTATAAAGTCACTAGGGAGAAATGTGCTCGGTCACTTCCACATGTTGGGTGTCGCCTATGCAAAAGTACCTCTAAGCTACCAATTCTAACATAGCTAGAGTTTCGAAACCACATCTCAGAGTCCTAGCCAACCTGCACTAGGGGGCTTGAAAAATGAAGGGTACACCCTGATGGACTGAGAATAGTGAATGGGGTACATTCCTTGGGTAAGTGGCTTGGGAGGAATAAGAGATTTTGGTTGGAACTGTTGCTGGAGTTGTGAAATTGCAGAATTTTATTTCTTTAAGCAGTGTGATGTAAATTTGTATATATGTGTATATCATCATGGTGTGTGCACCACCCGGTGCACAATTATAGGGGAGGGGGAATGTAACATCCCCGTTATAATCCCCAATTTAACTAGTTATTATGTAGATACAATGTGTGGCCATGACCAAGTGATGTATATGTGAAATGTATTTCTATTTTTTAACAAATAAAATGTGATGCCAACTGTTAAGGGGACATGGACAGAGATGGGGGCTGAATTAATCCACAAGAGAGGGGAGGGTCTAAGAGAATGTCTAAGAGAGGGGTCCAAGTGGAATTACCCATGTCTATTAATTCCATCGACATTCCTGAATTATATTATCATTATGTATTAAAATTTATTTTCTGATTGAGTGTCTCCAAATCCAATCATTGAATGCATGTAAGAGGGTGGGTGTGAGAAGTCACATCCCATAGTTATCGGGAGCATGGGGGATGAGTATAATCAGCTTGGGTAAGTGTGTGAGTCAAGAAAGAAATATAAAGGGAGGAAATTCACATGGGCAGTTACAACAGTTTTAGATAGTCATGTTTTTGGCATGAACAACAAGTATAGAGAAAGAAAGAGAGCTTGGAGCTGGAGCAACCATGGAGGGAGAATTCTGGAGCATGCTAGAGAATTTTTGGAGCATTATGGAGCTGAATACTGAAGAGATAGGTTGTTAGGCCTGAAGAGTGAAATCTCATGTGAGTTACACTGTAACAACAAGTGTTTGTTGTGGGTTGCTGGTAGTTTTCATCGCAATGGTAGTTTTCTTGGCAATGTGTTCCCTTGAGTTCCCAACAGAGAGATTCTTGTTTATTTTTTCTATATAGACTGTGATAAACGAATGGGATGCCTGAGGGACTGATATCAGTGAAGGGTTACATTCCTTGGTTTGGGCAGGTCAAGAGCAAGAGAGTTGGTGGGAAATCAAGATAGTTGTAGGAGAATACCATTAGGTTGTGGGTTTTTCTGAGCTGAGTGGATAATAAGAAACCACCTCTTTTGTAGATTGCTAGCCCCATCTCGGGGGTGACTTGCTATGGATATTTGGAACAATGGGTCTATGTTTGGGTGGAACATCCATCCCAAGTAGCTTGTTGCACAATTGAATTAAGAGATAAGTGTTTTATCTGTTTATGTGTTGTATTTATGAGTTAAATTGTTGTGCACGAACTCTGTGTATAAGATTGATTTATATGTTGTTTTAATGAGTTATTAGCTACATTTCATGTTTATTTTAGAATGTTGTAGATGCATTTAGTTAATGGTAATAGACAATAGTTAAATCTGGTTATAATTCGTAGCTAATAAGCTACATGAAATTAGTTAGCAACAAAAATTATTTTTTGTCTGTTTTTTGCATGTAATGGACCTCAGCTATGTTGGGGGACGTTGCAATTCAGGAACTCCAAATCTAAGTAAGTGGTATTTCATCCCAATTTCTCACAGTATTAGAGATAATGATGGAGCATATGCAGGGACAACAACAGTTGGAGGATTAGTGTTGCTTTAAGGTATCAGTTGGAGGATCTTTGTTTCCGAACCAACTCTACTATACTTACTCGTACAATGACAACCAATTCAAAGAGTGCATATTCTCATGGTCCTCGTCAACATATTTTGGACCTAAATTCATCCCTTGATTTTGATGATGTTGCCTCGAGAAGAAAAGATCCACCGAACCAATAATATCTAGATGCAATGCTTTTGGATTTTGATTCTAGGAGTGTTTTGCAGGATTTACAATGGGAACTCCTTTGTATTATAGTCTCTACCTAAGTTGGTAGTTGATATTCATGAAATCATATCTATTTATCAACCTATTGTATATGTTATCGCTGAAAGTTACACTTTGATTGCTAAAGTGAAAGCTCAATACCCATCAAGGTTTATGAGGTAAGTCTTAAAATGTGGTGTCAAATGGATAAAACTTAGTTCAACAGTTTTAAACCACAGGAAATCCTAGATAAAATGCATCAGCAAAAGAGGTCTTTTCTAACTGAGATCAGGGTTTTAAGGATAAATGTGGATAGAAAGAAAACTTTAGTGAGAAAAGTGTAGTAAGTCTACAACTAGCATTAGGCTTTACCAATAAACAAAGAAAAGAAGAGATTTTGATACAAGAGCCTCTTAAATCAAAGCTAAAACTCTGAGAAAAGTTATAACAACATCACAATCAAACATCCATTGCAATACAGCTATAAAACATCATTTGAATCATTCAATGACAGTAAAATTTCAGAGTGAGAAAGAAACAAGATGGTAGGAGAGAAAACCGACTTCCATTAGACAAAAATAGATCAAGTTTGATACATCAAACCAGAACATGCTATGTTAAATTAATATCACCAAAAAGAGTTTTTTACAATCAACCATTCGAACCTCCAAAATGTCTTCTAATGCTTCTTTTATAGCCTAGATAGTGAATGATAGCATACAATGCGAGCTTCATCCTCTAGTGTTGCACACCCCCTTTCTCTCCTCGGAGCTACTCGACCTCCTGGTCTAGGATCGTTCAATAAATTGAGTTGGATCGACTCTTTGGGTCTCTGCTAGACCCCAAATCAATTTAAATAGGTCCCCCTTCCTTCAAAGGGAAAGTTCTACCAAACCCGTGGGCTCCTTCCTGGCCTCTTTGAAGAATTTGAATAACATGTGCTAGCTCCCCTCTCTAGGTCCTTTCCTTCATATGACCTTGGGTTGTGCCCAGATGCCAACTCAAAGGGTGCTTTGGAGCATCGGGCTCTAGGTGTTTTCTCTTCACCACTCGCCAATTCCCGCGAACTCCAAACTAGCGAAGTTTCAACTTGGCGCGTGAGGGATCAATGACCCCACACTTCTTTTCCAATCAATGGCCCTGATTTCTTCGGGCTCCAATCTTCAGGATTTTCAAAACACGACTCCATGAAATATCCAGAGTAACAAACCTCTGAAGCTCACGATATCCTGACACACGTCCTCCACTATCAACAACCCATATATATTTCATCTTTGATCGATTCTCCCTTGTAATCTCTCTAAAGTTAAAAATGTCTGGAGTGGTCGATATGATGACACGTTTCCTCCCTTATCCTACGGTCACGGTGAACTATGTCACTTCGGCCTTCGGGAGTTCTTAACTCACGCGACCCTACTTTCCTCCGAAGTGGCTATCTTTAGAAATGGAAGATCTATTGACACATGTCCTCAGCTGATGGATGGCTCAGATGAACTCTGGCTCTCTAGGCTTCGGGAGTTCTTATTCAACACACTCCTTTTTCTCCCGAAGTGACTTTTCTCCAAAATGGCAGATCTTTTTCCATGCATCCCTTTCCAATGGACGGTTCCAATGAACTCTGGCGCTCCGGCCTTCGGGATTTCTTGCTCCACTCAGCTCTACTTTCCTCTAGAGAGACTTTCCTCTAAAGTAGCAGATCCTTTGACACCTTTCCACTACCGATGGATGGCTCTGATGAACTCCAACTCTTCGGCCTTCAGGATTTCTTGCACCTTCAAACTCCAAAACCTTCGAAGTGACTTTTTCTCTAGAGTGCAGGATCTAGCGACACCTGTCCTCACAAGATCAACGGCCAGATATATCTTCAACTCTCGTTGACTTTAGGAGTTCTCTACCCTTCTGCACTCACCTCCTCTGGAACACAAGATCGCTCGCCATGTGTCTCCGACTGATGGACGGTTGAGATCTTCTCTGCTAATCCAACTTCAGGTATTTTCGAAGCACCACACTTCAAATCTTCCGGAGTGTTTTTCCTCCAAATACAAGGATCCAATGATATGCATCCTGGTCAAATGGACAGTCCACATTTACTCTACTCCCTATTGACTTTGAGAGTTCTTCAACCTTGTTCACTTGCTTCCTCCCGAAGTATTAAACCTCCAAACTTTCAGATTTCTCGCCATGTGTCCTTCACAATGGACGGTTGTTTTCTACTCTGCTCTTCAGAGCTTCGAGAGTTTTTCACACTCCGCGACTGAAATATCCCATAGTACTATTCCCTGAAGTTTCAGATATGTTGTCATGTACCTACTAGTGACCAACGGCCAATATCTACTCCATACTTCGGAGCTTCGACAATCTCGCTCTCTCCTTGTCTACAAAATCCCATAGTGCTTCTGCTCTAGAGTTTCAGATATTTCACCACCTATTCCTCTGGATGATTAACGGTCCCTAACCACTTTGGGACTTAGGAGAATCCTCACTCCTGTGCACACAAAGAGATTAAATCTCATTCACTTTACCTGAATCCAACGGCTATTGATCCATGAGCTCAGATCCAATGGTTGGAGTATGTTCCTCATCTTCGCGCTTATGCTTCTTCTCGAATTTGGAAGTATTTCAAGTGTTCAAGGGTTGTGGTCCTTGAACCATTCTCCTACACCTCCTAATCTTTCGAACTTGAAACAAGTTCACTTCCTATGCTCACCTTGCACTTGTCTGAGTCCTCAGACGTTCTCAACACTTGTCCAAGTGTTTACCCAGTGCTCTCTATGCACCTTTTCAACGTACTCCTTGTTGATCTTACATAGTATTCAACAACTCTGTATTTAGTCAACTTCTCCAACACTTCTGAAGGTGTTGGTTCTATGTACTCCTGGTACCTGCTCAATTCCCTCCTGGCAAAGTTTACAAAGTTTCAGTAACTTTGGATGTGCTTACTCTACATAGTCTTTCCTCCAGAGTATTTAGTAACTTTGAGGCTCCTTCTGAGTCTGTGAATATTCTGGTGTGACCTCCTAGCACGTTCTCTTCCAAACTCTCGACAAAGTCCATATACGCACTCCTTTTGTTAGCTCATAGAGTTTCGCTACTCTGGTGTGCACTCCTTGCACGAGCCTAAAGAACCCAGAACTTCTTAGTAACACAAAGATAGATAATTGTATCTTCTCATGTAGATGAAAACTATCACAAGCATCTATTGCATACATAAACACAAATAGATATCATTCATAGAACACAGATAACACAAATGGATATCATATGTAGGAAAAACAGTTTTCTTTCTATTAAGATGAATATTTGTTTACAAATATGTATAGAGATTGGACTACAACAGAGTCTTGGTTCTTTCTCCTACTTCTACTCCTGAGCTTCTAAGCTTCTTAGGGTCTTACTTCTTAACTCTCATCTCCTTTTATTTACAAGAGGGCTCCTCAAGCTTATCCTCTCCACCGCCTTAGTGCCATCATTGTCTTAGTTAAGACACCTTATCCTTACAGCTCATTATAATGAATGAAGATCCAGATCTGACTCAGATCTAGACCTGCTTACAATCAACCATTAAGGCGACCCTATCCACTACCTGTATAAAGGCATGGCTCAGATTTACTCAACCTTACAACATAAATCCATATAGGATCTTATTTTAAATTTAAAAATGAGAGGTTCAGTGCCTCTCCCTTTCTCTAATGCATGCCTATGTGATGGCCTGCTGGCGCATCTGCTGAGGTGGAAAGATTCTCCTGCATCATACTCCACTACTGCGAAAAATTCATGATCTCATGCTCATGATCTCCACAACTCTCTTGAAATCCTCCTAGAACCCAAACTTCTTCTTGGAGTTGTCTGTCTGCTCCTCTTCTTTGTTGTTGTTGTTGTTTTTTCCCTATCGCTACAGGATCTTCCCTGGTCAACCACCTCCTGTTGTTGACTATCTCTTGCACTGATTCCAACATCAGCCTCCTAATATTTTCAATCTCCTCGTCCAACTGCTCTATGGGCTGGCTCCCCCTTTCCAGTCTGCTCGGTTGCATTTCTTCTTCCTTATGCACATCAAAGGGTAGATCGTCTTAATCCCCCGTGTTGTTTTTACCTCCTGTGGCCTTAGCTTGCCACTCTGCTGCAGAATCCAATTATGTAGTCTCCTAACTGATTTGTTTCTCAGCTATCTCTTCTGACATATTGGCTTATGCCAGTTCTTCTGCTAGCACTCTCCTAGCTTCCTCCAGCTGCTCCTCAGGCTGGTATTCTCCTCCATCTTCCTCCAACTTAACCTGTTGGATGTGTCTACTTTGCACTATCACCCTTTTATCCAGGACTTCAAATTATTCCCACAGATCAACAAAGTCCAGGTTGTATGTTTCCTCTTCTGTTGCAGGGTTTAATTCTGCATTCATCTCATGTTCAACTTCCTGGCTGAAAATTTTGAGCAACTCTGTTGAATGCTCTTCTGCTTCTCCTACGTGGGTAGAATTCAATAGTTTCTCCATTTCCTCCTTTATGACAGTCTCTGTCAATTTTTTTTATTATGTTGCATCTATAACACATATGCTAGCCTCTGCTTGGCTGCTTGGAAGGAATATTTGGATTCCTCCAATGATGAGAATGCACCTCTGATCTTCCTCTTTGATTGTGGAAGTATTTAACTTCTCATCATATTCATTCACATGGTCAACAAAACCACATGAATCTTCATAGAGATGAGGCCTTTCTTCTACCTCCCTACCACCTGTCAACATTCCTTGTTGATATGAACTTTCCTTTGAGTTCTTGAGACTTTCAAACAGTCTCATTTTACTTCCCTTTCCCACCTGGCAATTTGAAAATACATCTCTGCCCTCCTAGCAGTTCATGAGACCTTCAACTGATCCCATCTCATTGCCCACTTGGAAATATGAATTTTCACTGATACCCTCCTTACAGTCTATGAAATCCTCAATTGATCTCATCTCATTTCCCACCTGGAAATTTGAAAATTCATATTTTCCCTCCTGGAAGTTTATGATACCTTTAATTGATATCTCTTCCTCATAATTGAGGGTTTTTCCAAATTCTGGCCCACAAATGAAAACCAACTCCTCCTCTGTGTCACTTAGATTTTCAGCATGCCTCAACCACCTTTTCAACACTTGTTGTTGTCCTCTGGCCAACAACTTTTGGACAGACCACTTTACTTTACTCTTCAAGGGCCATTCATATGTCTAACCTCCTTGTGCTTCTTGTTGCATCTTCAACATCCTCTTTTCTATCTCTGCTCTCACCTTCTCGAGCTCTTTATCTTTATACGGGCAGCCTTCTCCTTGACCACACCTATGGCCTTTAGTATCCATCTATGTCTGCCTACCCCCTCCTAGAAAGTATGTTGATCACTCTTCAACTGAGAGCATATTCATCTTCTTCCTGCAACCCACATGGCTTCCTAATTGATTGTTGCACACTTGCAAACAATCACACATAGAGAAATCAGTACTCTGTCTCTTTCTTCACTAGTTGTCAACAGATGAAAGTAGGTTCTTGATACTACTTGATGTTATCAGACTGCCTCTTCTTTCCTATAGAAATCAATTATGTGGCTCTGATGCCACTTGTTGCACACCCCCTATCTCTCCCCGGGTCTGCTCGACCTCCCAGTCTAGGATCGTTCAATAAATTGAGTCGGATCGACTCTTTGGGTCTCTGCTAGACGCCTAATCAATTTACACAGGTCCCCCTTCCTTCAAAGGGCAGGTTCTACCAAACCCGTGGGCTCTTTCCTAGCCTCTTTGAAGAATTTGAATAACATGCGCTAGCTCCCCTCGCTAGGTCCTTTCCTTCATATGACCTCGGGTTGTGCCCAGGCGCCAACTCAAAGGGTGCTTCGGAGCTTCGGGCTTCAGGTGTTTTCTCTTCACCACTCGCCAATTCTCCTGAACTTCGAACTGGCGAAGTTTTGACTTGGCACTTGAGGGATCAACGACCCCCCACTCCTTTTCCAATCAACGACCTTGATTTATTCAGGATCCGGTCTTTGGGATTTTTGAAACATGACTCCATGAAATCTCTGGAATAACAAACCTTTGAAGCTCACGATCTCCTGACACACGTCCTCCATTGTCAATGGCCCAGATCTATTTCAACTTCAGTCGATTCTCCATTGTAATCTCTCTAAAGTTCACAATCTTCGGAGTGGTCGATTTGATGACACGCGTCCTCCCTTATCCTATGGTCATGATGAACTTCATCACTTTGGCCTTCGAGAGTTCTTAACTCGCGTGACCCCAATTTCCTTCGAAATGGCTATCTTCCAAAATGGAAGATCTGCTGACACCTATCCTCAGCTGACGGACAGCTCAGATGAACTTCGGCTCTCCGGTCATCGGGAGTTCTTATTCAACACACTCCTTTTTCTCCCGGAGTGAATTTTCTCTGAAATGGCAGATCTTCTGCCACGCATCCCTTTCCAACTGACGATTATGATGAACTCTGACGCTCTTAACTTCGAGAGTTCTTCGTCCACTCAAATCTACTTTCCTCTGCAGTAGTAGATCCTTTGACACATTTCCACTACCGATGGATAGCTCTGATGAACTCTGGATCTTCAGCCTTCGGGATTTCTTGCACCTTCACACTCCAAAACCTCTTAAGTGACTTTTCTCCAGAGTGCATGATCTAGCGACACCTGTCCTCATAGGATCAACGGCCAAATCTATCTTTGGCTCTCATTGACTTCGTGAGTTCTCTACACTTCTGCACTTGCCTCCTATGGAACGCAGGATCTCCCGCCATGTGTCTCCGACTGATGGATGGTTGAGATCTTCTCCGTTAATCTGGCTTCAGTGATTTTCGAAGCACCACACTTCAAATCTTATAGAATTCTTTTCCTTTGGATACGAGGATCCACTGACACACTTCTTGATCAAATGGACAGTCCATATTTACTCCGCTCCCTATTGACTTCGGGAGTTCTTCAACCTCATTCACTTGCTTCCTCCCGAAGTATTAAACCTCCAGACTTTCATATTTCTCTCCATGTACCATTATAATGGACGGTTGCGATCTACTCTGCTCTTTGAATATTTGGGAGTTTTTCACACTCCACGACTCAAATCTCCTGGAGTACTATTCCCCGGAGTTTTAGATCTGTTGACACGTACCTCCTGGCGACCAATGGCCAAGATCTAATCCGAAATTCGGAGCTTCAGCGATCTCTCTCTCTCCTTGTCTGCAAACTTCCAGAGTGCTTTTTCTCTGGAGTTTTAGATATTTCACCACATGTCCCTCTGGATTATGGACTGTCCCTAACCACTTCGGGACTTCGACGAGTCCTCACTCATGTGCACACAAAGAGATTAAATCTCGTGCACTTTACCTGGATCCAATGACTATTGATCCATGCGCTCAGATCCAATGGTTGGAGTTTGTTCCTCCTCTTCGCACTTCTGCTTCTTCTCAAATTTGGAAGTATTTCAAGTGTTCAAGGTTTGTGGTCCTTGAACCATTATCCTATGAGCCTGACGACTTTGGTCTCATATTGCGCAATTGTTGTAGGATAAATTAGTAAATTCCCACATAAACTAATCTCCCTAGATCCACCTAGATCTAGAACAAAACAGGACAGGACATGACACTTTCCCTAAGTTACAATCATTGATCTAAGTGTCAAAGAAGGAATTGATGACTTGCCTTTGAGATCGCTTCCTTATATCTTTGTTGTTCCTGCTCCGCTCTGGTTCTCTTGTGAAACCAAATATGCAATGACACAAACCAACCAAAGTGAAAGAAACTATGATAGATTCAATGAAAACTTAAACATGTGATCAAGGAGTCATGTAATAAAATGCTAATGATTTTATGACAAAGAAAAATGCCACTGTATTATATAATGTGGAAGAAAGATACAACCAGATGCCTTGATTTCATCAGGTTCCTTCCAATAGTTCCTTGCTTCCCATACACTTCTTGCTCCAAGGATTCTAAGACCATGGATCTGATATCTACTCATAATCTATCTTGACAAAGCAAATCTCAAAGCCAACATAAACTTCCCAAGCTCAATCCAACTAACTTTCTCCACGAGAGCTCCTATCCTTTTATAAGCTGAAGAGGATAAGGTGAGGAGGTTAGGATGATCCCACTAAATCATGAAAGCGAGTAAGATCCAAACCGTTCGGAGGCCACTTCACCGTAGAAGCTTCTCCTTCTAGAAGCATCGAGAAGATGCTCATTTTTCCCATGTACAAAAATTTCCACACCCTAGCTATAGTGCAGCATGCGGAAACCAGGAATTTCCTCACCCTAGCTATAGTGCAGCCTATGAAAACTAGGAATTTCCTCACCCTAGCTATAGTGCAGCCTGTGGAAACCAAGAATTTTCTCATCTTGGCTATAGTGCAGCTTGCGGAAACCAAGAATTTCCTCACCCTGACTATAGTGCAGCCTGCGGAAACCAGGAATTTGCTCACCCTGGCTATAGTGCAGCCTGTAGAAACCAGGAATTTCCTCACCCTGGCTATAGTGCAGCAAGTGGAAATCCTCTTTAATAGGGTTTTTACAAAGGAAAATACAACTTCTTCTCTCAGTAAAAGTTATTATCCCTTCATTCTTCAGGAATTCAGGCCATTGACCCCTTTGAAGGCAACAAATAGGTTTACTCCATTAACGGTCATAAGGGTGACGAAAATAATGTGTAACATCTACACCTCCTGATCTTTCGAACTTTAAACAAGTTCACTTCATGTGCTCACCTTGCGCTTGTCTAAGTCCTCAGACGTTCTCAACACTTGTCTAAGTGTTGACCCAATGCTCTCTATGCATCTTCTCAACTTACTCCTTCCTGAGCTTACAGAGAATTCAACAACTTTGTATTTCTTCAACTTCTCCACCACTTCGAAAGGTGTTGGTTCTATGTACTCCTGGTATCTGGTCAATGCCCTCCTTGCAGAGTTTATAGGGTTTCAGTAACTCTGGTTGTGCTTACTCTACACAGTCTTTCCTCCAGAGTATTCAATAAATATGAGGCTTGTTGCCGCCTTATACACACCTTTGGGAGACGTGGAAGAAATCTTCAATCCACTCGGTGTGTCCTTGGGGGCAAGTGAGAATTAAGGTGCTGTCACCTAATCCTCAACTCCTCCGTCTAGGCCAACTCCTAGCGAAGCCAAGGGGGGTAGTCCCTAACAAATATACTAAGGCTTT
>JASDQU010229840.1:0-14847 GCA_032191745.1 Picea mariana | reverse complement strand
TGAGCATAGTGAGATGCTTTGCTTGTGGAGAGATGGGTCACTATGCAGGACAGTGTCCCAAGAAGAAGAAGAAGAAGCAACAGGATGACACTGCAGCGACAACAGAGGAGATTGAGTTCGCTGCTCAGTATGCGAAGGAGTGTGCGTTCGTCAGTTGTCTGTCAGCTGTTACACTATCCAGCGCCAGGTGGGGAGACAGAGTTGACGTGGACCGATTGACTCAGAGTAGTGATTTAGAGGGAGATTGGACTTAGTTTTCGTGGACACCATCTTCAAGGGTGACTGGTCCACCCGGGACAACTTCAGTTTCAGAGTTGCTGAGACAGAGGGTTGGTGTAGGGGCTTCAGAGCATCAGAGCTTGAGGGAGGGCACATTCCTAGCTTGAGGGCGCACTTGGAGGAGGAGAGGCACACATCTTCATGGAGGGCGCACCTTGTTTATGAGAGATTTCATACAGGAGGAGACGAGATGCATCTTAGAGTCTTCAGGACGACAACGGATTATTGAGGGTGATGAGGACCTTGCTTTGTGGACTAAGGGCAAGAAGAAGACCGACAGAGGTGCTAGACAGGGTCCCAAGGGAGGGGCCAAACCACAGTAGAGTGGCAGTGGGCCAGAGAGAGACATGAGCACAGTGAGATGCTTTGCTTGTGGAGAGATGGGTCACTATGCAGGGCAATATCCTAAGAAGAAGAAGAAGAAGAAGTAGTAGGATGACACTGCAGCGACAACATAGGAGATTGAGTTCGCTGCTCAGTATGCGAAGGAGTGTGCGTTCGTCAGTTATCTGTCAGCTGTTACACCATCCAGCGTCAGGTGGGAAGAGAGAGTTGAGGAGGACTGATTGACTCAGAGTAGTGATTCAGAGGGAGCTCAGACTCAATTTTCGTGGACACTATCTTCAGGGGTGATTGGTCCACCCGGGACAACTTCAGTTTTAGAGTTGCCGAGACAGAGGGTTGGTGTAGGGGCTTCAGAGCATCAGAGTTTGATGAGGAGGAGCAACAGGGCACCACAGAGGCTTGCGCCTCACTTGGCTACGGAGACGAGCAAATCAGGTTCTGGATCCACTTCAAGTGGAAGTCACTTGGTGAGAGGCCAAGTTGAGGATCTTGGTGAGATGCCGAGATCCAGATACTCTTGGTGAGATACCAAGAGGGAGAGACTCTTGGTGAGATGCCAAGAGAGTGACTCTTAGTGAGATGCTAAGAGTAGTGACCGTTGGCGATATGATAGGAGGTAGAAATCCTTGGTGGGAGACCAAGGTTGAGATCTTTGGTATGATACCAATAACTAGGTGATCTTGGATAGGTGGAGATGCTCCATCTATAGATCACGCAGGTTGAGCAGATCTGTGTCAGAGACTACTTTTGATGATCAGGGTACAACCATACTCACCAAGTATTTGCCAGTAGGCAACCATGTTCGCTATAGGGATGAGATTGGTGGTGAAGGGCACTTTCCTCGGTAAGAGGGAGAGTTGAGATTTGGGTACCTTGGAAAGTGGTCCCCTTGTGTTTGTGAGTCTCTAAACACAAAGGGGAGACTATTACCCTCATTTACTTTACTTTATGTTCTAATTTTACTTTGACTTAGGAGTTTAAGTCAAAAGTGAAATATGTCACTTAAGTCATTAAAGGGACATTTAATTCACTTTGTGGGTGAGTTAAAGGACATAAAACAAACTAAGGAAAGTGGGTTTCCTAAGTGAGATTTTTGGATTAAATTTCACCCATTGATTAGACTTGGCTAGATTGGATCTAGGCCATTGATCTTTTAGGGTTTGGCCAAAGAGAGGCCAAAGGAGGGAATAGGGCAAAGATGAGATTCATTCTTCACTTGAGAGGAGAGGAGAAGGAGGAGAGCACTTGGGCGCATTTCTTGAGGAGAGGAGGGCGCACAAGGAGGAGGGCACTTGCTACTTGAGGGAGGAAGGCGCAAAGGATGAGTGGAGGTGCTTTCATGGTGTTGGAGGCATTTACTTGAGGGAGGGCGCATTCCTAGCTTGAGGGCGCACTTGGAGGAGGAGAGGCACACATCTTCATGGAGGGCGCACCTTGTTTATGAGAGATTTCATGGAGGAGGAAGGGCGCAATGCTTGAGGGGAGGCCTTAGTGAGAAACTAAGGGCACATATCCATAGGGGGAAGTCTTGCTAGAGGAGGGGTGCACCAAGCCAAGGAGGAGGGCGCACTTGTGTAGAGGGTGCTATGTCCAAGGCAAGAGGGCAAGGGTTTCACAAAGTTTCAAGTGGGCAAAGGCAAAGGCAAGGCATCTCAAAGGGAAAGGCAAAGGCACAAGGGAAGAGGACCAAAGGCTAGCAAAGCAAGAGGGGCGCACCAAGGCAAAGGGCGCCTTGCTTCAAGAGGCTAGCAGGGACATCTTCAAGGGACTCCAAGGTTTCCAAGACGGGTTGCTATTGTATTGGGTTCACCTGTATATGTTTTCTGTGTTGTACTTTTTGCTTTGAGGCCTTCTATATACATCTACTCCAAACTGGTTTTCCCCATGGGGGTTTTTCTAGGGTCATGTTGACCAAAAACATGTGTCAATTTCATGCATGCTTAGAATTGTTAGATCAGCATTTAAAGTTGTAAAGATTGAGAGGAGTGTTATGTGTTTTGAGTATTATTGTATGTGCTAATCATTGGTATGAAAAATCACCTGCAAGGGCACCTCAAAAGGACACTTAACCACAAAAATTATCAGCAGAAAGTTACTAAACAGTTTGCTGTCCTAAAAGACAGCAAAGGACAGTTTTGGAAGCTCAAACTTAGAGCTAAAATCTGATCAAAGACAAATCAGTTTTAGCAGCCTGATAGTACCTCGTTTCTCTTCAAGGTGATCAAAGTTGACTATGTCTTTCTTGTTCTAAGATTCTAAGAGAGTTGGTTATACTTTGGGTTATATATAGATGATCCTATGGAGTGATCTATCATGAAAGGTTTTTGTGTTCTTCTATATGTTGAGATATGCTCAGTCGCTGTAATGTCTCATTTTTGGCAGGCTTAGAAAAAAATTAATTATTTAATTAATTTTTTATTATGTTGTCTAAAGCTTAATTTGGCAACTAATATTTAATTAATTACTATTTAATTTTTAAGTGAATTAATCAAAATAATATTATAAAGTCACTTCACTAAAATAAATTGCTTTTCTAGAAGCTTGCAGGAGGTCAAGTGAGATCTTTCCAGAAATATTCACGGGGTCTTTAAAAGGGAGGAGAGCTAGTCATTTGGGGAATATCAAATTTGGTGATTATTTTTTGTGGAGTGCTCGGTGAGCCGATTTTTTCGTTAGGGTTTTAGCAAAACCTTTTCATTGGAGTTTGGCTTCGATGGTGAAACTATCCACCCAAGTTAAACAAAGAGGGGAATCCATCCAGGGTTTCCGGTGGAGCTTCAGTCCAATTTCATCTTTGGTGTTCTGTTTGAGGAGATCAGGCATTATTCCAAGTTATGTTTGTTATTATTGATGTATTGCAGCTGCCATAGCAGCCATTTCTACTTATAAAGTTGTATTCAGTGATCCCGTAATAGTAAAATGCCCCTGTTATCTCTTCGATTTATGTGTACTTTGGGTGTGTATATGATATGTTTGAAGAAATTACAAGGGTTTGTAGCAAAGTTAATGCCCTAAATCTTTTTTTTAGTAAAACCCTAGTTTTTTGAAGTGGGATCTTACAGTGGTATCAGAGCATGATCTTCAACCGCTATGAAGGTTACCAAAGGGCCATCATCAGGGTTGTTTCCGAATAACAAAAATCATTCACATTTCTTCAGCTTGCTTCCATGGGATTGAGTTATTGTTTTGGTTAGTGGTTGCATTTTTACGGTTGTTGAGAGTTGTATATTCCATTTGGTAGCAGATCTTAGTATTATTTTCCATTTGGTAGCAGACCCGAGTCTTCGAAATATTGTAACTTCCATTTGATAGCAAATTTAAGTGAAGAAAGGTCGAATCTCCATTATGTAGCAGCAGTTGGGTCGAATCTCTTTAAGAGAGGACGAGGTTCCTCTGTCCTGGGAAAAGATCTTTAGAGTGGGGGCCGACCCCTTCTTTCTGGGACGAAATCACTCCTTCTAGCCAAGTTTATAGAGTGGGGACTGCTAATACTCATCTAGATTGTTCTCTGAGGTGGCTGGCCGCGATTTAGGAGCTATTGGGGGGTTGAACACAGTGGGTCGACTGAGTTTGCTTCTGCAGTGGGTCGGAATCCCATGTGAAGCTGAGTTTATGAAGAGAGGGAAGTCAAATCTATTAGTGGAGGCGATTATACTGTTAGCTGGACGAGTTAGAGACTACTGGGGGCGATTTTCTTACTGCTGGCCCGATTTTATCCTTTGGGACCGAGCTTCCCTCTAGAAGATGGATCGTTTCCCTTCCTAGAAGTCTGACTCCTTCTCCAGTGGACGATTTACAGCAGTAGGGACGAGTTCTGGAAAGAGATCGGAGGTATTTGTTGTTGGGTCGAGCTCAACTGAGAGGGGGCTGCGACTTATTGAGTTTGAGACTGAATCTGAGTGGAAGATTGTGGGCCTAAGCTATATCCTTCAGTGGCTGCCTTAACCAACAAGAGAGGGTCGAGTTACATCTTATTCTGAGTAGACTTACTGTTAGAATATAATGGATGTGCTCGTTTTACCATTGACAATATCACTATTGTCATCCAACCATAGGCCGAAGCCACCCTCCGAGCACCTTAACCTTGACAGAGAATCACTCCGGAAGCAAACCCTAGGCTAGATATCCAAACAAAGGGTAGCGCACCTTTCTCCAAGGATAGCGCACCAACAAGAGCTGATCAGATAGTCCAAACCCTAACCAAGAGATAGTCCAAGCCAAACGTGATCTGCTAGCTGCAGCGACTGCAATGGCAACTCTTCTCCAAACCTGCGCACAAAACTGGGCATTGCAGTGCGCACAAGTGCTGCTCTGCAATTCTGAGACTGCCTGCCAGAATGAAGACTGGCCTCCTGTATTTATAGTAATTCTGGCTAACTGCCTGGGCCGACTTCTCATTCTGGGTATCTGTCTATTCAGTATATATTATATCATCTGGCCGACTTCTTCTCTTGGAGGTTAATAACCTAATACAAGTTATCCTTTTGAGCCGACACGTCTTCTAGGGTTATTAGCCAACTCATTAGGGTTTCTTCTTGCTTCCCGGAGTATTATATTCTTGTCAGGTTTACACGTGGAGGTAAATACCTCCCGCAGCTACCACAATATCAACACTTACAGTGCTGGACGCCCATATATTATTGTTGATTGAGTTGTGGTCATAGTGGATCAAGTGGCTATCTAAGAAACTCAAATTCTTCATTACAGAACAGATTCTGAGTGAGACTTCTTTGCTGGGCGAATTATATCTGACTGGGACTGATTTACTCCTTCCCAAAATTGAGTTCTGAAGAGGAAGGGTGTTTTCCCTTGATGGTCAACTTCAATTGCAGAAACTGCAACACTATATTGGAAAAATCTATGGACAACTCCATTCCACCAGCAAGCAAATGTTATTAACTGAAGCATTTTAAGTATACTAGTGAGTTATTTTTATGTATATATAATTCTTATGTGCTGGATTTGGAATACATATATTTCTTTTGAGTTTTTCCTTGAATATATCCGCCGTGAATGTTTGTGGGTTCCTATTCTTGTTGTGTACATCTTGACTGTGTTAAGAAGGTAAATTTGGCATATTCAAACCATATGAAATCCACTACAAACACTGTAGAAAACCAAAACAAATACCACAACTGTGAGTTGATGGTTCTAAGCAGTGGGAGAGCACATCCTTTATTTTTCCCAAGTGTTTGATGAAAGACAACACACATAAAAACTATATAATTGCTACAGGAGCAGGGAGAAATCATAATAGCAGTCCAAGGCCATTACAGTGGTATCAGTTGACATTACTGTGGGAAGAATATCAGTGACAACCAACACCTTTTCAGGAGAGTTGCTACTTGTATGCAGCTTATATTGCTACCTGGGCGAGTTATTTTCAGCTACAACACTGGTGTATGAGCAAGATGCCTTGATAAAAGGGCCATATCTTCTTGTAGAGGTTAAACACAACAAAACATATTTATAATTTGTGGGTAGATGCGAGTTTCCTGTGAAGAAAGGAGTGCAAACCATCAAATCAGATCCTTGTTGGTTCGAAGCTACAATCATAACGTTATTTGAGTAATTTGCAGCAGCCTAACCATCTTCATATCATGACTGTAACAAATACAAATTTTCAATTGGGATGGCAAAGAAGTCATTGATGGGAAGGCATTTGGTCAATTTGTCAAAGTGTTTGATGGAACTACCCAACAAAAATAATCAGATTTCATATCAGATTTAATTGGGTTTGAGAAAGATGAAAACCCATGAAGAACTTAGGGCATAACTTTTGTAGCTCATGCAAGAATATCAGAAAAATTTAACAACCTTGATAGAACATCTGGAGTGGTTCAGGGAGGTGGTAAAAGGATCCAAAACCGTTGACGAAGCAGAAACATCACATCAGGACAGGAACTTGGGAAAGCCTCAGGTTGACTATTTGGAGCATGTAGTTGGCCATGATAGGGATGTGTACATGGAAGATGACCGAGCGGTAGACATTGATGAGATCTTTGACACTGGTGTGTTGATGGAGATTGTCACTAGTACCGAGGAGGAGGGGGAAACATTTGGTCCCATCGATGATGACTATGAGGGGGATGACACAACAACATCTAGTGCAACATTGGCAGTGGCTGGTGAAGCACATGACACTAGCACCAGTGATGGTTAGGATAGCACATGTGTTGGGATTGCTGGTGAGGATGGAGCCGAGATAGCACCTATGTACGAGGAGGAGCCATCTCCAGTCCCTGATGATTCCTACTATGAGGATGAGGGGCGCACTCTTACAGATGACAACTCAGGCCAATTGGATGCGAAACGAAAGAGGCCTTTAGCATTGCACGATTTGGAGAATCGCCTGTTGGTGATCGAGGATCAGGTTACATGGGTGTTGACCAGGACCGATGGAGCCCATAGGTTCATTGAGGAGCTTGTATGGAGGGCCTAGATGGAGGAGCAACATAGTGGGATGGCAGGCAGAGTCACTAGTGCCCATTTGCGCATCATCATGGAGGCACTAGAACAATTGAAGTCAGATTACTTACAGCTGTTCATGGACAAGGACCTTGTTCTTGAGTTTGCTGAGGACAAGGACCAAGAGGTTGAGGAGCTACATTACCATTTGAGCATGGCACACTCTTCACCACTTATGACAGATACTCCATCATCTTTGGCAACAGTGACACAAGAGAGCGAGAGTCTCACACATGATGTGAAGGAGGAGACTCTTATGATGAGTCAAGACGAGAAGCAGTCAGAGATGCATGCACCTAAGGAGAGTGATAGTTTGGTTTGCACTCTTGATTGGCACTGCGAGGACCATGAGCATTTTCCTTTGAAGAGCACGGGGTTTAGCTATGGAGGAGATGGTTGAGTACATTCCTTGTGGACCGGGCCNCCACAAGGAGATATACATATACTCAGATTGGGTGGACAGATACATGACATATATGGACACACTCTGGGATACAGGTTTAGTCATCATCAATAGAGTGTTGGGTTTAGTAGTGGATACAAGATACCGGATGATGCATGAGGACATGGTGTTGTGCAACAGTATACAGGAGCCCTCATTGACACATGGTGGTGTACAATGGAGCTTCGGGGCATTTCCTCCAGGGAGGCCTCCTGATAGAAACCTTGATTTTATCATCAGGATCGAGGACATCTGTGGATTGACGGATGTTGAGATGCAGTCTGAGTATGATGATCAGACGATTGTGATTAGAGTGGTGCAGTGTCAACATGGTGGCATCTCTTTGAGATTGGTATGGGACCTTGGGATTGCAGTTGTTGACAACTTGACAGTCGACATCGATGGGATTGCTAGTTTACGTAGGTTTGGTTGTTGGGAAGAGTGGTCTTTCGAGGAGTTGATCGAGTTCATGCAACTTCTGATTGCTTGGATGATCAGGGACAGTCAGACATGATCTTGTGACAACACCTCGTAGATTCTTGCTATGAGCAGAGGATACTCCACCTTCTCTAGGATGGTTTGGGACCCTGGTATCATTTTTAGATAGATTTAGTCGATGGAGCATCAGATTATGATATCATTGCTTGAGGACAAGCAATCTTGGGGCGGGAGGATTTGTAATGTCCCATTTTTAGCAGGCTTAGAAAAAAATTAAATATTTAATTAAATATTTATTATGTTGTCTAAAGTTTATTTTGGCAACTAATATTTAATTAATTACTATTTAATTTTTAAGTGACTTAATCAAAATAATATTATAAAGTCACTTTAATAAAATAAAGTGCTTTTCTAGAAGCTTGGAGGAGGTCAAGTGAGATCTTTTCAGAAAGATCCACGGGGTCTTTAAAAGGGAGGAGAGCTAGTCATTTGGGGAATATCAGATTTGGTGATTATTTCTTGTGGAGTGCTCGGTGACTCGATGTTTTCGTTAGGGTTTTAGCAAAACCCTTTCATTAGAGTTTGGCTTCAGTGGTGAAACTATCCACCCTAGTTAAACAAAGAGGGGAATCCATCCAGGGTTTCCGATGGAGCTTAAGTCCAGTGTCATCTTTGGTGTTCTATTTGAAGAGATCAGGCATTGTTCCAGGTTATGTTTGTTATTATTGATGTATTGTAGCTGCCATAACAACCATTTCTACTTATAAAGTAGTATTCAGTGATCCCGTAATAGTAAAATGCCCCTGTTATCTCTTCGATTTATGTGTACTTTGGGTGTGTATATGATATGTTTGAAGAAATTAAAGGGGTTTGTAGCAAAGATAATGCTCTAAATCTTTTTTTTTAGTAAAACCCTAGTTTTTTTTAAGCGGGATCTTACACTTGCGCTTTAGTGCCATGACAATGTCTATTGACACCACCTCTTCTTGGAATTCATAACTATTCACTTCTACAATTCTTGGTTCTCCAACATGTAATTAGAGCTATTGTTTTGAGACCCAACATGTTGTTTATAGGTCCTTTGGAGGCTATCGCTTGCATGTGCTTCTGTTGTGTTAGATCTTATTGGTAGCTTGACTTAGGGTTTCATCTTGAAGATTGAATCGAGGTTCAGATTTGTAGAGTCATTATGAGTTCTAAGCAACAAGATGTGGTTCTGAATGGCCACAACTATGGTATGTGGGCATAAGACATCGAAACACTATTAAAAAGTAAAGTGCTTTGGCAATTTACTAAGATTGCAGTTCTAGACCCCAAGGATGATTAGCAAAAGTTCATCATTGGTGGGAAGAAGGACGAGACTATAAGAGATATAATGACCTACATCGCAAGGGAGACTCACTTGAAGAACTTGAAGACTATCCAAATTAAGTATGAAAGAAGTTGAAGACTCTATTTGACAAGATCGAATGAGAACTCTATTTGACAAGATTGAATGAGGACTCTATTTGAGAAGATTGATGAAAGTTAGGGTATTCAGATTGAGAAAGAATCGGTCTCTCTTATTCCTCTCTCCTTTGTTAGGGTTGTAGATTATTTGGCTTGGGTGCAGGAGCTACATTTGAAATTGGGTGAATGTGGAAAGGATTTTCCAAAGAAAAATGGTTAGCTTATAGAGTTGATCTTGATGAATCTGAAGACACCATATGATCTAAGTCACCTAACACAAGGACACGAGACATGGGACACAAAAATACAAGTGTCCGACATGTGACACGATGACCCCAGAAATAGGACACAAAGGACACGTTATATATATATATATATATATATATTAAAAAATATAATAAATTATGAATTACACACAAAAATGAAATAAAATATTTACATGATGATGATACAAATTCAATCATACAACTAGTACTACATCAATGATGATAAAATCAGAATGACAATTATTGAAACACACAAGAAATTTGAACCATAAACTGCAGTTTTCTCATTAAGTCATCAAAATCAAAATGTGTTACATAGACACTGACTCCTGAGTCATTGCTACAACCTACATGCTACTATAGGTGGGAATGCTTGTTGGACATATTGTCATTGATGTCAACAATCATGATAAGTTGTTATGATGGCAACATGAATCATTCATGAACAGTTATACAGTTGGCATTAGTGTCAGGATGGCCAATAAGGTCTATCCATGTGTAATGAAGGGTCAATGATGGAAAGAGAATGCAGCAGAGCAGCAAGGTTAATATCAGGAGGAAAAGTATACTAAAGATCGACAGAAGAAAATCACCTTAAGGCTGAAGCAATTTGTGATTATTGTTGATCACGATAGGATCAACAATGATCCTATGATCAAAGCTCAAGAGAGATAGCGCTATAGAAATCCCACAGGAGAAAAGCTTACTGAACAAGGGAAACCTTTATAAAAGATCGAGCAACGGGAGCCATTCATCCAGAATTCGGATGTAAACCCGACCGTTGGATCATAGAGGAAACCTGCGTAAAGAAGGAAAAGAATCCTGTCCATTGATGTAGATTTCGGGACAAATCAGGACTGTCAGATCGAGGGGAAGTCAGAAGAATTAGATCTCAACTGACAGATCTGAAGCAGGAGCTTTGGAAGACATCTTAGTCATTGGATTAAAACTGAGTAGAACAACAGTCAACCCCGACGTTGACTACTCCGGAGAAAAGAAGCCCAGAACGGGTAAGATTACCCGAAGGCTGAAGTCTCGAAGTGGACATGAGTCGTTTGATCCAAGGAACACTTCGCATAATATATCAATCGTTGGATCGAGTAAAGTGGAAGGACAGTGTAAGCCACAAATGTTCCGAAGAGAACATGAGTCGTCCGATCTAAGAAATATTTCGGGAGTCATATTGACCGTCCGATCTATATAAAGTGGAAGGATAGTGTTGACCACCTATTCAACTAGGGGGTCAATTCCATGTACCATGAAGATATGCATCATCAGATGCTAACAAGTCAGAGACTATTTGGTTCTACAGGGCAATATTTGCTCCCAGCACACATTTTTGTAAATGGAATTTCCGCACCCCTGCATGGGTTAATAATGTAATAGGTCTACATGGATCATAGTTAGGTCAGTTACCTTAGGATTTCTTCATTAGGAGAGTTCCTTTCACTGAGTGTTTTTTATCCTTAGGTTATTAATTTGTCCTAACCAACCTTATTAATTTCTTTTGAGTTTTTCACTAACACTATTAATAAATCCTCCAAAGTGGTGAAAGGCATTCTAATGAAGTCATCCTCGGGTAGCTAGTGTTTAGGAATGATGTAAATGACCATGTAAGACAAGTCAAAAAGTTTCGTGGAATTTCATAGAGTCTAGATAGGTTTTTTTTAATTAATTAAAATTTCCTAAGGTTGGGAATTTAATTAATTAATTTTTGATAAATATTGTAAAAACTAGGTCCTTGGGCTTTTGATCGGGGTATTTGTGCTCAAAAGAAATGGAATGACACCCCCTACACCCTTGGACCAAGTTGCAACTCAGTCGAACAAGTTTTGCTAGGTGTTTGTCCACATAGGAGTCTTAGTCGGATAAAAACAGTTTTAATTGCTAACCCATGACATGGGAAAAATGTCAATTTTGTAATTAATGAGTGAATGGAGTAAAGTAAAGGTGAATAATGATAAGAGAGACATGTCCTAACCTACCCAACCCCTTCCTAACCTTTACACACCCCCTTTACCCACTTGTCAATTAAAACCCCCACGCTCCTCATGGGGAAATGCGCCCCCTTCCCACGTGAGAGTTAGTAACTTGCTTTAATGCAAGTTATGGGCCCCTCCTAGACCTACCACATCCCACATGGAGTGTGTCTTCCACACTCTAACACACTCATCCCAAGAAAACTCATGCCCTCCTTGAGATTTGCCCCTCCTAGACCTACCACATCCCACATGGAGTGTGTCTCCCACACTCTAACACACTCATCCCAAGAAAACTCATGCCCTCCTTGAGATTTGCGCCCCCTTTCTCTGGCAAAAAGTGGAAACATCATTTAAAAGGTGGAAACTCGCTTTTAAAACAAGTTGTGGGCCTTCTCTTGACCAATGCACCCCTCCTATGCTTCCACATCACCCTCCACCACATCGTACCTTCCATTCTCATTCAAACCTAAAAGCTATGCACCCTCCTTCACTTGAGCTCATCCATGGCTTGGGTTTTGACAAATGGCAAAGATCCAAGAGGGGTCACTTTGCCTCTCAAGCTATAAATAAAGCCTCTCCCTCATTCCTTACTCACCATTCTTCTGAGTATTGTTATGCTACCATTTTCTTACCGTCTCTCTCTCTCATTCTTGTTCATCTTGCTTCCATTTCACTTGTTCTTGAAGAGCTTGGAGCAACTTTGTTGCTACAACCTCTTCCCTTGGTAATAAAAGAAGAGCTTTGGAGGAATTGTGAAGTTCAAGACTTTGTCTGGATGTTCCATGCTGTTATGAGGTGATATTGTTATTGTTTTGAATATTTATGTGGAATTTTGAATATTTGCTTGGGTAAATTTGTTTTACTTAGCTAAGTCTAGCAATAATATTGTTGCTGGCTTATATGTTTTGCATGTGTCTATGATATAAACTTTGTTTTGTTGTTGATGCAAGCTATACATTATCTATTCGTTTTCTCACATTTTGTTCAAGATTTGCAGGTCATCTCAAGAGCATTGTTGGGATAGATTCGAGCAAGAATCTACCTTCATTGTTCACCTAAACTTCATGAGCTTTTCCCATTTACCTTTATGTTCTTATCATATTCAGATTTTGGTTGCTAACTCACTTAGATAGGTCATTTCAATAATTTATAATTCTGGTTTTTATATGTGGGAAATTTCTGTTGCAAAACATAAATTTTCTTAACTTTTTGTGAGTGTGTTGCAGCATTTTCAGTAAGCAATAGCTTGCTGATTTTTGCAGGTTCTCGCCAGGTCAAGGGCGCATGTTGTCCGTTTTGAGTCACAACACATCTCCAAAGACCCCCTTTGAAGGTGATAATAAAATTCCTTCTTTCTCCTTCTATCTAAAGCATTGTAAGCAAGCCCAAAGGAGGGTCCCCAAGTGGTTTGCCTTCCCTTTCATTTTAGTTTTAGCTTAGTTTCTTTTCTATTTTTCCTTTATAGCTTAGCTAGTTTATTTGTGGATATTTTACATGCATGCTAATGGTTAAAATTATCTAGAGTAGATCTCACACAACAAATGCTAGTTTAGGCTCGTGGAGGCATAAGATAAAATCTTTTCCTTTTTCGTTATTTTTTTGCATGCAAGCTATCATTTTTTAAGTATTTATCTTTAACACTTGCAAGCAAACATGAATATCTTAATGGTGTAAATAATCGTTTTCAATTCCGCAAGTTATTTCAAGTTCCTTACGTTTTACATGCAATATTTCACTGTTTAAGAACTTAACTTTCAATTTTGGTTTTGGGTCCATTTGGCATTTTTGTGCAAGTATAAATACACTCAAACAATTTAAAACACTTAGTCCATAAGTTTAACAACTCATTAGACTTAATAGGACACCTTTACCAACCATCTTCGCCATTTAAAACGAGGACTAGAGGAAGCAACAAAAAGGTGATAGGCCGGGGACGACCTCGTGGCGTGGAGCGTCCTTTTCCGGGAGTACTCTTTTTCTTGGGCTGACCTGTGGAGCTAGGGTAGGCCTTGTTGCCATACTTCTTGAGCATCCAACAGTTACTTGGTAACAGGGAGAGGAAAGTATTGGGTTGACACTCAGATAGGATTGAAGTTTCATTTAATAAAGCTTTTAATCAATCCTAAATCTATAACTTTTGGGCAATCTACATTTACACTTGCAAGCACATTTACTTTTCACATGCAAGTTATCTTTATGAGTTGTGGATTAGTCATCTAAGTGGTTATATTTGTGATTTGGAACACTTCACTTTTTCAAGCATCTTTCAGTTATATTGTTGTTCCTATTTGTGGTGTGATCCCTCAAGAAGTTGCGCATCCTTCTGGAGGCACTCTCCTGACTGGGTCTTAAGTGATTTTTTGTATGCCATTGAGAGCAGTCCAATAGAGTAGTGTATTCGAGTTGAGGAGACACTCTATTGCGAGCATGCTTGGCTTGTTGTGTTGATGGTTGTATCATCTTGATTATCTTTTAATTCCTGCACATACAAACAACTTGTTAGTTAGTATTTGTACATCTTGTATCCACTGTATCTATTCTTGTTGTAACCTTAGATATTCTTTATTGTAGCTTTGTATCTAGCTTGTATCTAACCTTGTTGTAATCTTTGTAATCTTGTAACTATTGTGTAATCAACCTCCCTTTAATTTAGTTGACCCGTTGCCCAATCTTAGGCACTAGTCTTAGTTGTCCTAGGAAAAGGTTTGACTGTTCATTCTAATTGTTGCATCTTGCATTGCTGCTTTGCATCATAGGCTAGATTTACCCCAACCTTTCTAACTAATTAAAACCAACTCCTAGAACTTAAACGTTAATCTCATCTAGTAACCAGGGTCTAACTTTGGCTTCCCTAGGAGTAAGCCTAGATGGAAGAGGTTCAAGTCAAACTGACAACGTGGACTTTGAACCTAGGCATTGTGCCTCCAAGGACACACTAAGTGAGCAGGACTTAGCTCATGTTTGCAAATGTGTATAAGGACGACAACAGATAGGATAAGCAAAGACGAAGGTCGGAGCCCCGAAGTCTCGAAGTAAATGAGGACCATCGATCTGGACAATACATGATGACCGTTGGATCAGGATAGTCGTCAACTCGACGTTGACCACTTCGGCGAGAATGGGTTGAGAACATGTAAATTCACCCGAAGGCCGAAGTTCCGAAGTCACGAAGTGAAGA
>JASDQU010229839.1:3524-17180 GCA_032191745.1 Picea mariana | reverse complement strand
GAGGCATTTCCCACCATGTATCCTCCGAAACCTGAAGTCATGGGAGGACAGTGTTAGTTCACGCTCCCCAAGACGTGTGATGATGATTGTCAGATGCCTGCTAGGGAAGTTTGGTCGAGATAGCGACACTTCCGTTTACGGGTTCTATTTGGAGTTAGGTCAATATAGCTGACGCTCCAAGATAGTCTAGCATAGGAAGGATAGGAATGGAGATGGAAGTAGGTTAGGGAGGAAGGATGAGTAGTAATAGTTGAGAAGGTATGGAGATCTATCTTGTAGTGGAATTTAATGTTTTCCCTTCAAAAAAAAAAAAGAGAAATGTGTATATATGATAATTCATTATTACGTAACTAAATCATAGATGTCTAAATAAAATTGTTGAACCAGATAATAGTAATTAAAGAATTTCTCAAACAATTGATAGGTTTGTTGTCTTTTATAAAAGACTAGTCTTGTTGACTGGATTGGATGCATACATAAATTACTAAAGGATGATAGTTTTGATTATTAGTACATGCACGAGACTTGTACGTACTAGCTACACATGCATTTCTTGTACATATACACTAGTATGTATGAGTTTTCTTGAATTACTTACTAATAATGTCGGTTAATTGTTATGAATGTGTGAACCATGTTTCTTTTCCTTTGTACCATAAGATACCTTAACTTCGGGACGAAGTTTCCTGAAGGGTGGATGTATGTAACAACCCTAGTTGAAAATATGCTTAGGGATTATTAAGAAAAATTAATTAGGTGATTAATTGTCTTAACATGGTTTTAGCTAAACAAAGATTGGCATAATAATATTAATTAAATGTTTATTAGTTAATTAATTGTTATAATTTTGATTAATTAAATAATTAAATTAATTACCTATCACATTGAATGAACAGGGTAATAAATTTAATAGGGTTAATAAATTATATTGTGTAAATTAAAGATTACGTATACGGAGGGGATAAGGGGCATTAATAAACGGATAAGGAACATGAATAATTGGATAAGGGGCATTAACTATGTGGATAAGGTAATGAATGCAGAGATAAGGAAATAAATGAGGAGAAAGGGCAGTGAAGGAGGGATATGAGCAAAGGAGGTTTACGAAAGAAGGGGGGGATCATTCTACTTGTTTTGGGAGAGGATCATTTTTTTGGGAGGGTTCTCTTGGATTTGGGGGAGGGGAGTTGGGTTCTGTAGTCGGGAAGGATTAGTACAGGCGGCACCAGTTTGCTAGAGGTTTTGGGCATGGGGGCCAGAATATCCATATGGTATCCTGGAGCTAGGAAGCTATCCTAGTTGGTAGGGTGGAAACTCGGTTTGGGCAGAGTTGGGCAACGCATTAGGCAACAACAAAACAGCGGGCTGGACAACCGGGTCGACAGAGAAACTAGCATCAGGAAGAGGTAAAAAAAAATTATTCTGTTATGAAATTATTATGGTAAAATTGTTTTATTCTGTTATGAATTTTATTATCCATTGATAAATTTATATGCGTATGTGCTGAATTTATAAGAAATTACTGAGTTTCATAAATCAAGTAGAAGTTACTCTTTTGTTTGTGGAATTAATTGATGTTAAATTAATAAGGTTACTACAGGCTATGTGGTAGGAATACCTCTATCCCTCCAATGATCAGAAAGTGTTTCTTATCCTTCTCCATAATCTCTCCTTACTGATATGAACTCACCTCTGAGTTCATGAGATTGTCAACCAATCTCATCTCGCTTCCCTTGCCCACCTGACAATTTGGTGTTTTTGTCCTGCCCTCCTGGTAGCCTATGAGATCCTCCTTAGGTCTCTTCTCCTCATCATTGAGGTTTTCAACATACCTCAACCATTTCCTTAACAACTCTCAATGTCTTCTGGCCAACAATTTCTTGACTGGCCACTTCACCTCCTGCTTCAAGGGCCATTCGTATACCCAACGCGGCTTTGCATCCTGCTGCATTTTCAATGCAAGCTTCTCCATCCTTTCTCTTATCTCAGTGAGCTCTTTGTCCATATCATCCTTGCTTCTCTACTGACGGTATCCTCTCGGACCACGCCCATGACCTTTAGTAGCCATCTTCATCTTCAATCTGCTCTCCTAGAAAATCTGTTACTGTCACTCTGCAACTGAGAGCATTTCTAGAATTTCCTATAGTTCACCTGACTATCTATTGACTGTTGTGAATCGCCTTGCAATAGTCACCACAAAGATTCAACACCATGTCTTCTTCTTTTCTTCCCCCTAAAATATATCGACGAAAATTCTTCTCTGATACCAACTAACAAAGACCCCCTACCTCAAGGTTCGCTGACCTCCCAGTCAAGGATCGTTCTTCCTCTCTCCTTGAGCTAAAGCGTCTCCTTCGGGTCCCTACTTGAACCTCAAATTAAACAATCCACAGGTCCTCCATGAAAACCCCCCCTACACAAACATGCACCAGGTGCAAGTCTTCACCTTCGTTCTCCCAGTGTCCAAATCCACAAAGGATGTGGATCTCTGCCATGTTTCCTCTCCGATGAATGGTTCTAAACTAATTGGGACTTTGACGAGTCCATTCTCCTCTACATACACAAGGCTAAACCTCATGTGCCTTCTTTTGGATCCAAAGCCTATCAGTCCTCTGCACTAGATTCGACGGCCCATATTTAATCTCTTGCATGTTCTCCTTCATTGTCTGGACGTGAAGTTCAATGGTCCATATCTTCCCTTTGCAGCTTATCTGATGGTTGTTGTGCTCCTCCTCCTCAGCTTCACTCCTTCCTTACCTTAGAATATTTTCTAAGTGTTTTGAAGGCCTCGGCTTTTTTATTCTTCTCCTACGAGCCCTCAAAATTTGGGTCTCATCTGTGTTCTGGGAATGCTATCTCCCCTGAGATTTTCAACTGCTCAGTCTCTAAAGGACTCAGTCCTTCAGCGTCCTCCTTCTAATATTTATGGTGCTCCTCCTAGAACACTTTTATGCTCAACCTCGTGAGCTTCTCAAACTTGAATAGCTCACTTATGCGCACAATCCTCATTCTTGACGAACCTTCAGACGACTGTCTATAACACTTCACCTGAGTGTTGTCCTAGTGCACTCATTGCACAGGTCTTCCTCCTCCTTGAGCTTCAACTACTTGGACTTCAAATATATCTGTCTCCTCTATCCCTCGAGGAGATCCAAGTTCCCTCCTCGCAACTTATGCTCAAGCACTCCTTGTTGAGCCTACAGTGTGTTCAATAACTCTGTAAGTGTCTTTCCTTGACACTTCTCTTATCTCAAAACTCGAGATAGAGTTCTTCTATGCACTCATTTCACTTGCTCGATTCCCTCCTAGCAGAGATTTACAGAACCTTCAGTAATTCTATTCTTCTACCTGTGCCTTCCTCTGCACAGTCCTTCCTCCAAGGTGTTCAGCAACCTTGAGGCTTCTCCCTGAGTCTAAGACTTCCTCTGGTGTGCCCTCCTGGCACGTATTTTTCTGAATTCCGCAGAACTCAGAAGTGCACTCAGAAACAAAAACTACCATTGGGTTTGGGGGAACCTACTATAACATATGCACAGGTTATTACCTCTCATATTAAAGTTCCCCCATCACCAAACTAGTACTAATGCTAAGAAATAATCTACCTCCTAATTGTTTTCTACCTTTCGACAACTCCCCGACAATGATGCCAAAAATGATAGGTAAACTATATGTACTAATTTCCCTCAATTAATTATCAACCAGGGTAAGTAGACTTAGAGTTGTGACACAGTATGAGTCAAGGCATAAAGAAAAAACTAACTGAAAGATTAACTAGCCAAGAGGGTGGTTTACCCTAAGGATCAACATTCTTTTTCAATTTACAGTTCTACTTTAAAAGATGATTTTAAATACTCTAAATAATTAACAATCCATCTGAACAGTATACTTGAATTTAAATGTACATAGCAATATTTAAAAAAGGTAGCTTATTAATCTAAGTAGAATTTTTGGATTGGTTTTGATCGGAATTCAGTAATTTTGTTCTTCTACCTGTGCCTTCCTCTGCACAGTCCTTCCTTAAAGGTGTTCAACAACCTTGAGGGTTCTCCCTGAGTCTAAGACTTCCTATGGTGTGCCCTCCTGGCACGTATCTGTCTGAATTCCGCAGAACTCAGAAGTGCACTTGGAAACAAAAAGGTTAGAAGGTTTGTTCATGAAAGCGGTACAGAAACTACCATTGGGTTTGGGGGAACCTACTATAACAGATCCACAGGTTCTTACCTCTCATCTTAAATTTCCCCCACCACCAAACTAGTACTAATGCTAAGAAATAATCTACTTCCTAATTTTTTCTACCTTTCGAAAACTCCCCGACAACGATGCCAAAAATGATAGGTAAACTATATGTACTAATTTCTAAGGTAGAAATTACCAAAACCAATCCAAAAATTCATGAACAAACCTTCTACTAGTTTGTTCATGAAAGCGGTATAGAAACTACCATTGGGTTTGGGGGAACCTACTATAATAGATGCACAGGTTCTTACCTCTCATCTTAAAGTTCCCCCACCACCAAACTAGTACTAATGCTAAGAAATAATCTACTTTTTAATTGTTTTCTACCTTTCGACAACTCCCCGACAACGATGCCAAAAATGATAGGTAAACTATATGTACTAATTTCCCTCAATTAATTATCAACTAGGGTAAGTAGACTTAGAGTTGTGACACAGTATGAGTCAAGGCATAAAGAAAAAACTAACTGAAAGATTAATTAGCCAAGAAGATGCTTTACCCTAAGGATCAACACTCTTTTTCAATTTACAGTTCTACTTTAAAAGATGATTTAAAATACTCTAAATAATTAACAATCCATCTAAACAGTATACTTGAATTTAAATGTACAAAGAAATCTTTAAAAAATATATCTTATTAATCTAAGTGAATCAACTTTTCAAAATAAATCTATGCCTATTAACAATTCATCTAAGTAAGAAACTCTCTGAATGAACAAGTAGTTTGTGGATAAGTAAGCAATCTTTCAAAATCAATTCTTCAAAGTGAACTCTATTCTTAAAGAATGTCTTCAAAAACTCACAATTACTTTTATCTTGCCGGAAATAAACCCTAATCTTATACTAATCTTCCTAACTAAAAGTAAAGAGAGTTGTGATAATATTCAAATGTGATGGTTATGTCTATGGTGGAGAATTACGTCATGATGACATCTAATCACTAATGATAATTCAAATGGAATCAATTCGATGCTAAATTATATAGAGAAATGCATAGTATGAATAAGACAATCTATGAAGAGCTTTACCATTATGAACATATCAATGCATATTATTGGATTTAGCACAAATTATAAATCTTGTAAGAAGGAATTTGAAATCAACTCCTATCATATTACTCTAATTCTAGAAATAAAGCAAACAAGTCATGTGAATCTATAAGAAGTAATTGACCATTGTAATTTAATAAAGTAGATATAGTTAAGAAAGACATTGCCTAAATAACCAAACTGTGAAGTAATTTACAGCTTATGAAACAAAGGAAGAAAGCTATGATTGCATAGTTAAACAACTATAAACATATACCCATTAATAAATTAAAACCTGCATAACAAGGTGTTAGGTGTCAGAATATAGACAAGTAAATATGGAAAACTGTGAGTACCCTTTAATACACATACAATTCTAGGGAGAAATCTACAAGTTATATAAAAAGATATACACAACAACACAATTTTAAAAAGTAACATGAAGTTAGCAAGTGATGAAAGTTAAAGGAGAAAATGTAAATATACAACAATATGAACAAGCTACCCAGACCACCAGTGGCCTCCCCGGATAGTCGTGGCACTACTCCAATATAAAATGCAGTCACAAAATTAGCATAGCATTAGTATTAACATCAAAACAAAGTTTATAGAGAAATTCAAGATAATGAATGTATATGTAAAATTGTATCCCGAAGACACAGATTCATCATATCTGCATCCAGAAGAAGGAGGTGCATGCAAGAGGAGAATAGATCTCGACCGTTAGATCTGGGCGCGAGCAACAACAACCACTTAATCTAGGTAAATTTCCCAGTGGTTAAACACCAACATTTTTAGCACTTCGCAAGTTTGAAGTTTTTCATTTTTATGCACAGAGGAGACAAGTCTCCCAAAGTCCCGAAGTATGAAATCAATCGGGACCACCCATTTGCAAGGACATGTGTCAACGGATCATGCGGATCTGGAAGATCAACAGTCTGGGAGATCAGAAGGGTGGAGTATAGGGGACTCTCGAAGCTCCGAAGAGTTAGAGTCCATCTCCACCATCCATTTGAAAGGGACATGTGTCAACAGATTTGGAGGTCCGAAGTTATAACACTCTAGAGGAATTAGGCTAAGGTGAAGCAAGAACTACCATAGGGTTGGGAGCCAGAGTAGATCCCCACCGTTGATTTCAGTGGATAGGTGTCAATAGATCCAGTACTCTGTGTTGACTATTAAAATCACAACGAGGAATTTCTCCTGCAAAGTGTTGCTAAAGCCCTATTATTTAAAACTATGCTAATAATATAATATGAGTAGGTGGTACCCCCTTGTAGACTGGAGGCTCAGAGATATTCATATCACACATTTTATGTTGTTGTTTTGATGTTGCGTACATGTTCTTATATGGTTGACAATGCATTCTTAGTTCCATTTTGACATAGTGACAGGTGGATGATGCACTTTATGGGATGTTTTGCTATTCAAAGCTTTAATTTTATTTTATGATTGGCATATATTTACATTTTATATGTTTAATCATGTCACCATGATTTATTACCTGGCTACACATGCACAAGAAAAATGTTAGTAATGACATAAACAAGAGCAAAGGGAAGAAACTTATGGAAAAAATCCTAAAAGAAAGGGCCTATGTTTATGCTATGTTAGAAGTTATGTGCAATTAAAAATGTAAATATGTTAGTGTTAGTCCTAACTATTAAATGGTTATGCGATTTTCATTTGAGTTATTATGGGCGCATATGATATGGCAATGCATATGGTGTGAAATAAGGATTTGGCAAGGGTTAACGTAAATATTTTGGGTGGCGCATTGGGCAAGGAATAATCGTCACAGTTTTCAATGGATTGAAAACTGATTACATGGTTAATGATATGGTGTGTGTTGGTTGTCTTGTACTTTGGAATTGAATAGAAGAGGAGATGGAAGCGACGTGTAGTAAATGCATGTCACTCCATACTCCCCCCATCAGGCCATCACCCTAGTATGGTTATTTTTGTGTTTCGATATGCTGGTGGTTAAGCTCCGAAATTCAATCTTGGGAAGAAAATGCTTGGCCAACTTGCCCTTTTTAAGCTATAGGTTACAGGTATGGTTCTTTTTCACCCCATCCATGAATTATGCTCTGTGTATGAATGAAAAATGGCTTAGTAATGCTTGGGTTTGTGTTTTCCTGAGAATTGCAACTGTGTAAATGCTTGGTTTTTCTCTCTGGAATGATTATGTGTTTGTTCGATTTGCAAGTAAAAGAATTGGTTTGGTTTAGTTGTGTATTCTCTGGTTGTTTTGTTATTGAAAATCATGATGGGTCTCTGTGTTTTTGAATGAATATGGGTATTATTGTTATGTGTTTTTGGTGGAGCATTAATCCATAAATAGTAGCTAATTTCCCCTTAATTGGGGAATATTACATTAGTAATGCTATTTTATTTATGTCGGCTTGGGTCCATTAGTTGTAATTGCACATCCTAGTCTCCTATATATACCAATGAGACATTTTCATTTGGAATCATCTTGTACTTGAACATTTATGTGGTGTAAAAGGAGGTTTCCCCCTCGAAGAGGCTTATTATTTGAAATTCTCTCTTTTTCAAGGCATTGAGTACTTACTCTGATGTTTTTATATGCTATATTCATATTTGGTTCTTAACATATGGTATCAGATCTCAAGGTCTAGGGGTTTCGCTGCTACATCTGAGACACCTTGGAATTTTCGCTATAATTTGTTTTCTGCGATGTTTCAGAAGGAACCCCTTGGAGTATATTTAGTAGACGAATCAAGGTACATTGGGTTAAAATTTAATCTCCCGAGTCCTTATACTTTCGTAGAAACAACCTGTGTAAGATAGGGTTCTGAAATCATCCTAAATTGAGTCATTGCAGAATTTTCTCTATAAACATTTTTCTATAACGTTTCAGAACCTAAAATTAGGAGGTTATTCACATAAATTAGTAAGGTATCTTTGATAAAAATTTCAGCTTCTGGGTCATCCTACATTTGTAGATACACCCTGTGGAAGATAGGGTATCTGACTAGTCCTATTGACTAGTCTCAAGCAGGTGTTCCGTGTAAAACAATCATAACTTCTTCCTATAGTATCCAAATTGAGTGACACTAGTTTCATCGGATAGTGGACATTCTGTAGTATATCTGGTACAAGTTTCAGAATTTCATATCAATTATTTGGTGCGGAGCACGCTATACAAGTGAGATCTCCTAGAAAGGCCAAAAATCAGCAAGTTATAGGGAAGTTACCATAAATTCCACTTGGAACATCAAATTTTGATCAGACCCATGGCATTGCAAAGAAGAAAAATCAGATAACTACAAAAAAGAAAGTTTCATACCCATAAGGGCCGAAATTTTGGATATACAACAGAAGAAATATTTTCTAGTAGAACCACCTCAAAATCAAGGTTTAAAAGTGATACTTGGCCAACATGCCACCAAAAAAGGGAACTTCTACACCAAATAAGCCTCCAGGAAATCCTACTTGGACTCTTGATGAAAGTCAAGAAATGTGTAGGGACATAAATGAATTACAAAAGAAGGCAGTTACAAAAGATGAACTACAGGGGATGATGGATTCAACTGAAGCTAAGTTGGAGGCAATAATGGATACTAAGATGGATGGTTTAAAAATGGAGATCATGGAATGATTGAAAAAATTCCTAATAGAGAGGACACCTGAAAGTGAAAATGTATCCCATGAAATTCATGATGAGGACACAAGGAAGATGAATCAAGAATGGAGAAACTCCAACTTTGGGTTGAAAACCAACCATGTTCCTAAGATCGAAATGAGGAAGTTTGATGGCAAGGACCCAATCACATGGATGCTTCAGATGGAGCAAGTCTTTGATCTACATAATGTTCCACATACACAAAAGGTATGAATTGCTTCTTTATATTTAGAACCCAATCATTTTGTATGGTATCGATGGATTTGTTCTCGCAAATCACTCATCACTTGGACAACTTTCACGGAAGAAATGATAGCACACTATGAGGATATAAGGAGCAATACATTATTTAGCCAATTGATAAATCTCAAGCAAAAGGGTTCAGTTACAGATCACATTGAGAACTTCATAAGATTGAATATAAAGGTAAAAGATATTCCAGATGAGCACTTGATTGATGTATTCATAGGAGCTTTAAAGGATAACATTCAACATGAGGTTTGCCTTTGGGAAACCAAATCATTGGAGAATGCATTTAGGGTGGCAAGAAATGTTGAAAGTAAAAATATGGCTATGGCTACTAGAAGGACCAATCCTAACATCTATCGAGAGAATAATGCTCCTTCTTCTAAAACACTTTAACCTACAATGTTGACACCTCAACAATTGGAGGAAAGTAAAGAAAAAGGTTTATGCTTTAATTGTGACAACAAGTACAGTAAGGGACATAGGTGTGGTGAGAAGCAATTATTCTACATAGATTGTGAAGAGGAAGAAGAACAAGAACAAGAAAAAGAACCATCTCAATATGAAGAGTTTATTCCCATGATATCGTGTAATGCATTGGTTGGAATTATCACTCCTCAAACCCTCAAGATCGAAGGATATATCAAAAAGAAAAGGGTAATAGTCCTAATTGATTCTAGTAGTACTCATAATTTCATTCACTATAAATTAGCCAAAGCTGTCAATTGCTTTGTATATCCAGAGCCACAGTTTCAAGTAATGATTGAATATGGAGGAACTATAAATTGCTCAATAAAATGCAATAAGATCAATGTAACAACCCTAGTTAAATAGTTGCATAGGGTTTATCAAGAATAGTTAATTATTTAATTAACTGTCCTAATATATTTTAGTTAAACAATGATTATTTATTAATAATATTAATTAATTAATTGTTTATATCTATTGATTAATTAATTAACTTATTAAAGGTTAGGGTAATGAATTAAGAGCTTAATAAATTTTAAATTATTTTTATAAGACTTTACATATGCAGGGGGGAAATGAAGCATGGGATGGAAGGATAAGGTAATAAAGGAATTGGATAAGGTAATAAAGGAATGAGATAAGGTAATAAAGGGGAGGATAAGGTAATTAATGGAGGATAAGGAGTCGATGAATGGGGGGAGATATGACTGGGAAGAGTCCTACAGGAGAGGATTATGAAAATTTGGGGAGGAGCATTATTGGGGAGGAGGTTTGTATTTCAGTTGGATATTTTCTGGTTTTGAGGAGTTTGGTTTTGGGAGATTGGGTGAATTGTGGCAGGGGGCACCAGGTTGCTAAGAGTTTTGGGCTCGGGAGCCAGGATTACTTATGGTATCCTGGAGCTAGGGAGCCAGACAGGCTGCTCCTAGTTGGCTGGGTGGTTAGTCGGTTTGGGCAGGGTTTGGTCAAAGCAGCAGGTTGGGCAAAGCAGCAGAGAGGACAGCTAGATATTGGGATAATAGCATCAGCCAGAGGTATCTATATTTTGTTATGTAATTCATTAGATTGTTGTTCATAAATTAATTTATGCTGCTTATGAATGAAATAAATTACTTATTGTTTTTGCGTAGAAGTAATCTTATCTGTTAAAATTTATGAGATTTAATAGGCTAATTAAATTTAGGTTCCTACACATGGTATCAGAGCCTTAGTTTGAAATTCGGGCCTAAGGGCCAAGTTCCAAGTTCCAACTACAGCTCCACCTAACCTGCAAGCCAAGCACACAAATTTTTTTTTAACACATATATAAATATAAATAAAATATACATATTGAAAATTTTTAACATAGATATAAACATAAATATAAAATAATGAGCATAAATAACCCAGAAAATCCTGAAATAACCCTAAAAAAAAATCAATAGCAGTAAGGAGCCGTGCAAATAGACCTACAGCCACTTAACAAAGATAATCAGATTATTTTATAGCATAATCTTGCCATAATAAGCTCTCTTAAGCTACAACGACTTCACTTAATTTGATAAAAGGGTTTAAAGTTTAACTATAGACCTTGTGTGAGGCCTTCAAGTTCAACTATTTTCCCTAACCAATTTGAGGACATAAGGTACACTCCAGCCATTAGACTCGTTGATTTTCCATGTATAACAGTTCAACTTCACTAAATTTCACAACAAATCAATATTCCACGGATGAAAATTTAACTTAAAGGAAAATACCATATATTAAATTTTACTTGGAGAATAGGCCCAACAAAAATTTTATTCTACTTGATCAAATCGATTTGTTCCTTAATCATTTAGTCTGCGAATGTTTTTCCAAGTAGCGATCTCTTGAGAGCGCGTTGACAGTCGGCGCCCAGTAACTGCAGAACCCTCTTCATTCATTCATCTGCAAAGGTCGTAGGGTCGAACCCCTTTCCTCAAAGAATAAAGGAAGTGTAAGAGTTTGATTTTAAAAGATGCGGTCAAAATATTCGGAGGTTAAGATAAGTCTGAAATAATGAAATTAGAAAAATTGGAAGACTTTTGGGCAACTCAAGAAAAATTAATACTGAGGATGTGTAATTGTTTGAATTTTAATGGTAACTAGAACATATTTAGGAGTATTAAGGTAGGATCTTAGGGGTGAAATTGTGATAGATGTGATCTTGAATAATTTTTGCAATAAATTTTAAAAATTCTTTAAAATTGTCAGGTTTAATTCACAAGCTAAGATTTTAAGTTTAAAGGGTGCACCAAAGATTTAGTTGGATGTCTAGATATGATGAATGGCAACATGAAGGTTTTCTTTTCTAGAAACTAACGCTTAAGAAGTGTAATGCTTTTGTGTATGGGTTATGGTTCGAATCTTGTAAGTAGTAAAACTTTTATCAGATCAAACTAATTTCTTAAGAATGAAACTATGATGAAAGAAACTCTGATGTGTTTTTTTGTTGTTGTTTGCTATATGTTATTATATGCACAGACATAAAAAAACTTCTATCCGAGAGTAATAAAAGATTTATTATAAAGATATATTCCATCAAAATAAAATCGGAAAAAAAATTATGATGAACAAGATTTGAATGATAAAATCACGATTAAGATGGGTCAAACATTCAAAAAAAAACCTTGCTAAATTTACAGACCAAAATCTCTGAAAATTGATGGAAATAGAGAGAAAGAATACGTCGAAAGGTAGTTGGATATTGACGGCTTGCAATGACTGTCGACTGATCTCTTTCCTTCCTCCTTCTCTTCTCCGAAGAAATGAAATGAAATGCAAACGTGTCCACGTACTAGCGCCAAGCACCAACTGGGCAGCCTTAGGCTCAAGACAAGCACCTGCCACAACACAACACAACACAGGTCAGTCAAAAAAACAAAAACAACACAAGATCAAACAGCAACAACACACAAGCCATCGCACAAAGCACCCAGGATGAGATCAATCACCACGAAGGAGGAGGAGGAGCCCACGGGGCCATAGGGTGCTCTACGCATCAGTGACCAACGCTAGAAAAATATCCCACAAAATCATTGCACTGCCTGTAAGAGGCGGGCAAGCCGTCGCAGCTAGGGGCAGGCAACCCCAACAACATCAGCAAGAGGGTTCGGGGAAGATGTTGTTTGGGGTTTTAAGAATGGTCGCCTTCTGGTACTTTGACTTGCAGATGTTATCTTCGAAAAAGCCCGTCGATTCAGCGCTTTAGATGTCAAATCTGTTTTCTAAGGGCGAAAACCTTGATATGTGGCTCTATCTCTCCAAGAATGAGAACTTCTATGATTTTAGCAATGAAGCAGCTCTTGTCTGGCAAGAGACCAATGTACCTTTTTCAGTCTGGGGGCCAAACAGTGTTCGAAAACATAAAATAATTACCATTTGTCAGAGGCTGTAAAGAATAACGGGAGTGTCTATTCTCACGTCTTCTTTGCTCATTCTAGATATGCTCCAGATCCTAGTGATCCTGAGTATGATCCATTTGCTACTTTTAGGAAAACCTACTCTATTGTTACATATCTTCCAAAGCCAAAGGTAGATAAGCATAGAGCTTGTTGAAAGGTGGTGTAGTTGGAGGCAGGATAGATCATAAAATGAGGAAAACACAGCTGAATTGAATGATGATAGCTCACGAGATTGGGTCTCATTCTGGAAACCAAACACCCAGACCACGAGGAGGAGAAGCCATGAGAGAAAGCCATGGCGGCCGACCGGGTAACCAGAGACCTCTCAAGAAGAAACAATGAGGAAAAGAGGAATTAGTGTTACGACTATAGGGGTTAGGGTTTAGATAAGGAGGGTGCTAGGGGAAGCAGGGCGGGCACGTGGAATCCATGCGTGCCCGCACCTTTTTTTTATTATTTATTATTTTGATTTTATTTTATTTTATTTTTATATTATTTAAAATTTTCATATATATATATTTTTTATTTATTATTTTATTTATTGTTTGTACATTTAAATTATTTAGTATAAAGTATAATTAATTAACTTTAATTTAGATAAAAAAAAATAATAATAAAAACAAATA
>JASDQU010229837.1:0-17090 GCA_032191745.1 Picea mariana | reverse complement strand
AGGTGGGTGTGGATGGAGTAGGGGTTGTTGTAGCGCATATGGTAGAGGGAGTGCACAAGAGAGGAGGAGGGGAATGGGGAAGAGGGAAGGACTTGGGTGCAAGGTGGAGGAAGAAGGGGAGATATGGAGGAGGGCATGAGCTATGAGGTGGGGATGGAGGAGTTTCTTGCGAGAGGAGGAAATAGGGGGAAGTGGGGTTTGGCATGCACAAAGGTGAATGCATGTGGGGAGGAGTTGGTGGTGGTGGGACCCTGGTGGTGGAAGGGTGGCCGACCACCCCCAAATTTGAAATTTTGATTTTTTTTTGAATTTATTAATAAAAGTTGGTTTGTTTACTATAGGAAAAGGGATGGAAGGTATTGGGTTCAAACCCCCTCCCCCCCTTTTTTATTTCTGGGCAATTTCTAATAATTTATTAGCAGAGGAAAGGGAGGGGGCTAGGGTTCAAATCCCAAGCACTGCAAATGGCCATGCACATGCCTGCACACTTAGAAAAACTCATAAATTTAATTCTCTAAAGGGGCCTAGTGCCCAAGAGGAGTTCGAATCCCCTCCTGTTTGAATTTTTTGCACATGAAAATAAACCAAATTTACACCAGCCAGTGAACATGAGCCAACAGCCAATTTCACATATGAACCAAGAAGAAAGCAACCATTATGAAAGAAGAAACAACATTTTTCCATGCAAAAACATCCACAATAACCAACAAGTCTTTTTTGTTTTTGAATTGGGACTGATGGGGCGTTACCTGGCTTTGTGTCTGAGGGTTGGTGCATGGTTATGGATGGATGCCCAATGAATATCTGAAGCTATTTTCAGGAAGCCTTCCTTTTCCATTGAATACATGTTGTAGAGCTCTCTCCCCCCTTGGCCAAAATGCCAAAATGACTTGAGAGAGGGGAGAGGGAAGGTTTTGTATTTTTTAATTTTTCAAAAAATCTAATTTCCCTAAGATTGCATGAGGGAGGTTGCATGTCCTCCCCTTGATTTTCTGAAATTTCTAATTTTTTATAATTTTTCCCACTTATTTTTTAATATTCCTTGAAAATTGTGCCAACTCAAAGTTTGACTTTGACTTTGAATTTGACCTTGTTGTTGTTGACTTAGCCCCAAAAAGGTTGTCAGATGAGACATAGTTGGAATTGGAAGAACACGTCGTTGAAAAGGTCTCGATAAGCTCATAGAGAATATGCGGTCACCAATCTCAAATAATGCCACCTCACCCCTCAATTTTGGCTTGGAACAATTGTCGCTTAAAACCCCTGAATTGCTGGTGGGCCCACATGACACCCAATGTTGCGAAAGACGCCATATCGCCATACAATATCCAATCAAGGAAAATGAAGTATCATTGGAAAGGTATCGACAAGTAATTCAATGTGGTGGCCATATATTTATGTGTTAGGTTCATTAATGGGAGTTTTATCTGTCATGAAGCCCCGCTATGCAAGTTGGTTTCCCCCCTTTGCCTGAAATAATTGACAAATTTGTGATAGCTCTAACCTGGCTATCCAAGGTCGGAATAAGGAAAATGATGAGTTGTTGGAAAGGTATCTAAGTCCATTACATTGTGGCATCACTGAATATTTGATTTAAAACTCTTTACCAACAAGTTTTAAACCCCTAAGCACTACAACCAATCTGGTGTCCAAAAGTGGTTATGAACTTATGAAGGCTCGTTCTTACCAATCGAGGGTCAAAACCAAGCATGATATATATCGTTGGAAATATCTCACACTTCCCTACAACATGTCTTGTTTTGATGTTCCTTTTAAAACATAAATCTGAAAAAAATCATACCAGGAAGTCACAACTATTAGTTTTGGCCATTCGAGTGACGCTAACTTTGCGTCTTCCATAGGGGGGTCATATGGAATCAGAATTGGGCCCATGATATCCTGTGGGAATTTTGTTCATGATTCCTACAATGTGGAAGAATTATGTTTCCCAAAATGTGACCATACGTCATTTTATTCTTTGCGAAATGGGCCAATGTTAAAAGTTTTTCAAACTGCATTCTTATCTCATGAAATCTGAACTGAACAATATTGACATGAGGAATTATGATGTGGGAGGGTTTCATAACTCAAAAATTACCCTAGGAAGGCCTCCGCTGGGGGGAAATGAACATGGTCCCATGACAATCCGAGCAAGGCCGGGATGAGCCCGTTCAGGTATCCTTTAAGATGATGATGGAAATTGCAATGAACATGGTTGTTATATTGCTACCCATAAGGGGATAGTAGGGTAGGGAGAATCATGAATTTGGTATCCATTTGACCTTACTATTCCTCAACTGATCCTGGAAGCACTGACCCAACTGGATGCAACAACACTGAACTGACATGGACTCTTTCCAACTGACTTCACCTTGTTCCCAGATACTCTCTAGTGTTTGATAAGTCTTTAGATACTTAGATCACAACCCTCTTAAGGTAGCAAATTGATGCTCTTTCAAGGGCATAGGCCATAGTAACTATAATCCCTGCCATTATCTTTGACTGGAACCATAACACAAAGGGATTCTTGTGGAGGAATGAAGGTGTAAAACACCATGTTGAGCCCAAAGAATATTTTTGGGTCAACACTACCACCTCCATCTAACCTCACCCCACCCTCTGATCAACTAAATGTTGATCCAATGATTTCACTTAATGTCCTCACTAGCATCTCTTCTCCCCAGAATCTCAAATTAATTGGTTACATAAAAAACAGGAAATTCATCATCCTTTTGAACATTGGTAGCACCCATAAAATTATTGATCGCCGCATTTCTCAAGAATTCAATTGTTACATCTGTGTTGTCAATAATTTTCAAATCATGATTTCCAATAATAGTGCCATGAAATGTGGGGGACGATGTGAAAATGTGCAACTCCAAATTGGTCAGTATCACCTGAAATCCCATATGTTTTCTATAGACATGGGTGGTTGTGATATTGTTCTTGGTGTTGAATGGTTACGCACTCTAGGCCCAATTCTCGTGGATTTTAAGGACTTAACCATGCAATTCCAATAGGAGGGACACCAATATAAGTTCCAAGGCATCACAACACGCTCCCCTGATATCATTAGTTCCCATCGCATAGAAAATATCCTAAAGAAAGGTCATTTAGGAATTATAGCCCAACTCCACTCCATTCATGTTTTTGATACACCTTCTGTGCATATCGACCTCCAATCTATCCTCTCCCACCACCAAGTTATTTTTACCACTCCCAAATAAATTCCCCTTTCCCATGGAGTCCATGATCATTCTAGCCCTCTCATCATGAGCAATATTCCTCCCAATGTTATACCTTATCATCATCCCTTTTCCTAGAAGAATGGAATTGAGAAAATTGTTCATGAAATTCTAGAATCTGGAGTTATTTTCCTACTACTAGCCCCTATTCTTCCCCTATGGTCATGGTCCTCAAGAAAGAAGGTACTTGGTGCATGTGTCCTAATTTCTACACCCTCAACAAACTCATAATCAAAGACAAATTCCCCATTCATGTCATTGATGACCTCTTGGATGAATTGAATGGTGCTCAATACTTCACCAAATTAAATCTACGTTCTGGCTACCACCAGATCCATATGAAAGAAAAATACATTCCCAAGACTGCATTTCACACTTATGAGGGTCATTATGAATTCTTGGTAATGCCCTTTGGATTGTGTAATGCTCCTTCCACTTTCCAAAGTTTTATGAATCATGTCTTCCTTCCTTTTCTCTGTCATTTTGTCTTAGTTTTCTTTGATGATATTCTCATCTATAGTAAAAATTGGCCATCGCATCTCTCCCATGTGAATCAAGTTCTCCATCTACTCTCTAAGCACCAACTTTTCCTCAAACAATCTAAATGTTCCTTTGGTGCCTCAAAAGTGGAATACCTAGGTCATATTGTCAGCAAGTATGGTGTCTGAGTGGATCCTAAAAAAATTGAATCTATGCAAGATTGGCCTTGCCCTAAAACTCGTAAGAGCTTGCGTGGTGTTTTGGGTTTAACGGGCTATTATAGGAAGTTTGTTCGGAATTATGGAAAGATTTCAGCTCCTCTCACTTCTCTCCTTAAAAATAATTCTTTCACTTGGACTTCAACTACAGATCATGCCTTCCAAGCCTTAAAAGATTTTATGTGCTCGACCCCTATCCTAGCCCTCCCAGACTTCACAAAGACATTCATATTGGAATGTGATGCTTCCGGGAAAGGAATTGGATCCGTCCTCATGCAAGATGGCAGGCCTTTGGAATTCACTAGAAAACAACTTTTAGAGCGACATTTGGGACAATCCATTTATGAAAAGGAAATGTTAGGTATTCTACATGTTGTGGATCTATGGCATCCTTATTTATTGGGTCAACAATTCCAAATAAAAAATGATCATTAGACTCTCAAGTATTTCTTGGAACAACAAATTTTATCCCCGACGTAGAAAAAATGGGTGACCAGTATGATTATGAGATCATTTACAAGAAGGGAAAGGAAAATGTAGTGGTCGATACTCTTTCCCGAAAATATGAAGAAGATGGGTCCCTTTTCTCCCTCTCCTTCATTGTACTAAATTGGCTCTAATTTGTTCATCAAGAACGACTCCAAAACCCCAAAATTTCTATCTTTCTCCACCAATTGCAACACAATTCTTCAGTCTCTCGAAGGTACTCTTGGCACAATGTGTAGATTTTAACCTTGTACAATATTTATTGAAAACATATTTTCAGTAAAAGAACAAAAAATAAACAATGGAAAATACAAACATTACACATAGATTTTTCCCCTAGAAACCCAAACCGAGAAAACTAGCATATTCTATATTCATTCATAGTGATACATTGTTTACAATACAATATACATATAGGATCCAACAGCATACAAAACCCTAACCCAATGACTTGGATTAGTCAACAACCCTAATTCCTTAACTAGAAATAGAAAACCATCGGAAAAAACCATGTGCCGAAAAACCGCCCAACAATGGACAAAAAAATCGAGGCAACACAAAAAATGAGGGAAATATGCAACACATTTCCCAAGGAAAAACAAATAATATCGGAGGCACTGCCCCCAAACCCTCATGCAAGGGGCTTTCTCCCCCCTGCACCCCCCAAGGGGGGGCTTAGCGACCCCCGCTCAAACCCCCCTACGCGCTCGACACAAAAAAGACACTACTACTCGTGCAAATAATATAACAAATACCCAATATTCTCCCACTTGTTGTTTTCTTTGCATACAGAGGGTTACAGGGTTGCACACTCAACAATCTAGGGCAACAATGCCCATGGATCCTCTACACCAAGAGAACTTCTCAGTGCTCACAGATTTTGTTAATGAATCTGCAACATTTTTCAAAGTGTCCACCTTCATTAACGAAACTTTCTTTTCTTCAACCATGTCTCTCACAAAGTGATATTGAATATCAATATTCTTTGTCTTTGAATGATAAGTCAGGTTCTTCGCTAGAAAAATTACACTTTGGCTATCACAATCTATCCTTATAGCTTGTTGTACCAACCCAATACCTGAACACAATCTTTGTAACCATCTTCTTCCTTACTTTCATGTGTGGCTTCCATGTATTCAGCTTTTGTAGTTGAAAGTGCCACTACATCTTGTATTTTTCTCATCCAACTTATTTCTTCTCCAAATAGGTTAAACACATGCCCAATTGTAGATCTCCTACGATCCATATCTCTAGCCTAGTCTGCATCCACAAATCCATGTATATCCAACACTCTGTCCAATCCTGATCTTCCTTGGTAGCACAATCCATAGCTAGAATTTGGTTCCAATGCTCAGAAGATGGTATTATTATGCAGATGCTTAATTGTTTGCAGGTTCCTGACCAATGCGCTCCTTGGTTTCGACACACACATTCTACAAAGTATTTCAGCTGTCACAGGTTCCAAATTCATACTTTGGGGGGAATTTTATTACACATTATTTTGGTCACCCTAGTGATCAACTAACGACATGTGCATAACTCACTTCCATGTTCCCTGAAAACATTAAAAGAGACTTTCTCCATGAGAAAAGTGGTTTTCCTTTTCTTCCTTAAAAAACTATGACAAGGGAGTTCATCGCACCCTGCTCTATGATTTGGGTGTGACGATGCTTTATCGTCATACACTGCACCAAAGATAGACTGCGACATCATCGCAGACTGCCTATGCATAGGGTGTGATGATACTTAAACAAGGGAAAAGTCAAAATTCATGAATGTTCTAGAAGGGAATCTTCTAGAAGATGAGGTGGCCTCCGATTGGTTTGGATATTACTCACTTCTCTGATTTAATGGGATCATCCTAATATCCTCATCCATCCCTCTTTCACCCTATATAAATAGGGATCTCTTATGGAAAAGGCTAAGGTTTGCAAAGGCTTTCATATGCATGAAGATTTCTGCCACAGATTATACTTGAGATAGCTTTGCTTTAGCTCTCTAAGTTAGATTGTGGATCTTCTTCATCAAAGACATTGGAGAAAAGGTGTGTGTGTTGGAGAAAAGAGCCATTGAAAGGGACCTTGCAACATCAAGGCATGGGTTATATTCTCCACTTTCCATTTAATATAATGTAGAAATACATTTCTTCCCTATAAAGGTGTCTTGACTTATTGTATAACTCCTTGATCTTATACATAGAATTCATTGGAATATATATATGTTTGTTATCTCTCTTTTTTGGTTTGTGCTTCTTAAACAGGGTCACCATCCCAGAAATCCAAATATGGAGCAACAAGGATGACACTAGCGAGGATCAAGCATCATTTAAAAGGTATGTCACTTGTACCTCTCTAAACTAGTTTATATGACAATGAAGTTTAAGGTGAAGTTTGTATTATGTCTTGTTTTGTTCTAGCTTCCTGTGCAAGTTAGGGAGATTAGTTTGTGTCCTCACTTACCGATTTTTCCTATAACAATACCTCATGCCCTTCCAACAAGTATATGATATTCAATATTAAATTATGAAGCCTCGAGGAAATCAGACGTATATTCAAAAACGTGATATTCATGAGTCCCAACAAAATGATTTTCTTGATAGGAGTGTGGGATAGAGAAATAGGGATATGTATAATGAATATTATCTTGATTTTTAGGAAGAGAGTAATCTAAGGGAAACTATCTGGTTTGTCTGCTACGTTGTCTAGTCACAACTCGATTGATTCTTTCAGTCAAACGCCTGACTAAAGAGTTGATCTCCGAGATAGTTAAGATATGAGGTTGAGGAGAAGAGAAATATATTTTGGGATGAGAGGGAACGTGGTGAATGCTAACCTAAGATGAAGTATTCACTATATATTTTGATGGGAAGAGATTATGTTCAGAGTAAATTTGATGAGAATCAGTCGTGGAGGAAAAGTTTACTTGTGGGGCAGAACATGAAGAATTAAAATTTATATTTCTATCCATTCAGTTCCGTGGCCCTCCTTTTAGTGCCATTTTTTTGACGGGCCAACATGACTCGTTCAATCAATTAAGGGAAAATGCCTGATGACAGGTCCCAACTAGACCCGCTCTCATTTAGGATAGTGGTTTCGACCAGATTTTGGCCTGGTTACCAACTAATTAAAATACTAACAAAATGCTAACTAAATACTAACTGAAATATGAACATGAGAACCAAAGGATCTCAGATGAATTAAAAAAAATAATGAGTAAAAGGAATAGGCACAACTAACTAACCTTAAACTAAGAGATACGACCAGTAATCTAAGATACACTTTTAAACTAATGCTATTTAATCTAACCTATCCTGATCATGAGAAAAATTACAGAATAAATGAATACATTGAAAGATGTATATTACCTGATTAGAATAAGTTCATGACATAAGTGATACACAGATTCGATAAAATAATCTCCTAGAACCAAATAATTAATAAACTTAATGTGATTACACTATTGTTGTACTCATCCTGATAAATCATGATAGTTGTAAAATGTAAATATTAATTTTGAAGTAATTCATCAACCAACATTTGTAGGCTACAAACAAAGAAACGCATAAACAAAATAATCTCATTCACACATATCAATACCATAATCTTTAGATTTAGAATGTCTCTTGGATTAAAAAAATAACTTTCAGTAACAATATTGTCCTTCCAGTGTCAAAAACCAGAATCCATTTCAAATGGGAAACACTCCCTTTATATAGTGAGGGGATCCTCTTTACAATTGTTTATCATGATAATTATAGAAATTTGAGTCGTTTCACAGAAAGGACTCTTCATTTTCCATAACATATTACAATATGAGAAAGAAAAACAACATCTGGAAAGAAATGAGAGATTTCGTAGTCATGACGTATTCTTCTCCTGTTGTCTCTTGTTGTTGGTCTTGGTGTTCCTTCCAAATGGAGTAGTCATTAAAAATTATCTCTAGCTTGATCGATTGCAACCTTTCTAAGACTGATTCTCTGTTATAGACTTTTGTGGAAACTTCTTGGTGTAGCTGCTCAACCATGGCATTTACAAAGGACCAAATCTTTTGGGTAAGCCAAGTAGGAAACAACAAATGTTCTTCAATTGGTTTTTCATCAAAAAACATCAAATCCTGAATGCTTGTCTAACTGACATTATTTAAATATTCCACCTCAACCACCCTAGTGCTGACAAAGGTTGTTTCATCTATAGATTGCAATGGTTGTATCCCTGCCTCTGCTACGACATCATTAGAATTTTTCCATAGTTGTGCACATGTGTCAATAACCACCCCTTGGGTGGAATGAACACTCCTGAAGAGAGGTTTTCTGGTTTCAAACAACATTCGGTACCTGAGTCTTTCTGTTTTCGAATAAAATGGCAGGGAGGTAGGTATAGGTTGTATCCTGTCTTGCCATTTTACCATTTCCTCAAAATCCTCACTAGCTTCCTGATACCTTCCTCGAGTCTCAATCAAAGTATTCTGTAGATTTAATTGTTCTTTCCACTCTACTCGCATGTCGATCAATAGACCAAGGAGCTCGTTCTTTAACTTAGCTAGATCTTCGCTAACATCCAGTGCTTGAGCTTTGATGGACTCCACGATACCTGTCAAAGCGCTAGTCTTTTCTAGAGTGGCAATAAGTTTATGTTTTTCCACTTCCAACTCATCCTTGTGGGTGTCCCGTAGGATTTTCATCCTCTTTTCAAACTCTTCACTCAAGTAATCTCCATGGAAAATTTTAAGAACCTCCTCTAAATTTATAAGTATAATAAATGGGAAAATCCCCATGACACATGGGACAATGTGAAGGATATTTTATCAATAACATAATATGCATATATAATTTTTTGGCGAATCTTTCACCAAATTATATAATCTTGTAAAATTTGGAAGAATCTTTATGGAATTATAAAATCTTGTGAAATTGTGGTGAATTTTCACACAATTATAAAACCTTTTAAAAGTCTTGGCGAATCTTTTAAAATTCTATTAATTTCAATAAATTCAAATCAATGTTCGATCTTGGGAGTATTCCAAGAAAATATGGTACTGAAACACCGTGATGAAACACTTGGCCGAAACACGTTGCACGCATGAAGAAGACTATATAGAATTAATAAGAATGTTCAATGAATGCAGATATGCTACTGCTGAAACACCATGTTGAAACACCGTGCTGAAACACGCACCCAAAATACCATGTTAATATACTCAAGTGACTCAATGCGACATTGTTGGTTGCTAAAATTGCCCCTTTTTACTTATCATTTCCATGCCATTTTCATATCATTCTCTTGTATTAATTCATCCCTATTGTTTACATTTCCTATGAGAACATAAATTCTAGAGTAGGTACAATTTATTATTCATTCAACATTGTGTTATGTTAAAACTTAGTTCATAGTGAACTTGTAAACTAGCATGATGTTTCCTTAGTCCTAATTTGGGTAATTAAATAGTCATACCTGTAAACCACAAAGATGTACATATATAAAGATATGTTGGTGCTGAAAAAACATGTTGAAACACCTAGCTGAAACACACTACATGCACGAAGAAGACTATGTAGAATTAATAAGAATGAATGCAGATATGTTGGTGTTGAAACATCATGCTGAAACATGTTTCACGCATGAATAACACTATGCATAATTAATAGGAATGCTCAATGAATTCATATATGTTGGTGTTGAAACACCATGCTAAAACACCGTGCTAAAACATACATGAAGAAGACTATGTTAATATACTCAAGTGAGACATTGTTGGGTGCTAAAATTGCCCCTTTTTCCTTATCATTTCCATGCCATTTTCATCTCATTCTCTTGTATTAATTCATCCATATTGTTTACATTTCCTATGAGAATATCAATCCTGGAGCAGGTACAATTCATTATTCATTCAACATTGTGTTATGTTAAAACTTAATTCATACTTTGCTTGTAAACTAGGATGATGTTTCCTTAGTTCTGACTCCTAATTTGGGTAATTACATAGTCATACCTATAAACCATAGAGATGTACATATATGAAAATATGATGATGCTAAAACACTTAGATCAGGATGAAACACGCTCCACACACGAAGAAGACTATGTAGAATTAATAAGAATCAATGCATATATGTTGGTGCTGAAACATCGTGCTGAAACACCTGGTTGAAACACGCTACTTGCATGAAGAAGACTATGAAGAATTAATAAGAATGTTCAATGAATGGAGGTATGTTGGTGATGAAACAACGTGTTGAAACACACATGAAGAAGACTATGTTAATAAACTCAAGTGACTCAGTGAGACATTGTTGGATGCTAAAGTTTCTCTTTTTTCCTTATCATTTCCATGCCATTTTCATATCATTCTCTTGTATTAATTCATCCCTATTGTTTACATGTCCTATGAGAACATAAATTCTAGAGAAGGTACAATTCATTATTCATTCAACATTGTGTTATGTTAAAACTTAATTCATAGTTAACTTGTAAACTAGGATGATGTTTCCTTAGTCCTAATTTGGGTAATTACACAGTCATAAATGTAAACCACAGAGATGTACATATATGCAGATATGTTGGTGTTGAAAAACAATGCTGAAACACTTGGCTGAAACACGTTGCATGCATGAAGAAGACTATGCAGAATTAATAAGAATGAATGCAGATATGCTAGTGATGAAACATCGTACTGAAACATCGTGTTGAAACACACATGAACAAGACTATGGTCCATGGCCCCACTGATTCCATCATATCCAGTTGGAAAAGTTACTCCACCATTTTCATCTATGGCCGTCATTAATAAGTATCTATTAATGGAAGATATTGATAAGTTGAACGTAATTGCCACCTCATATTTTGCTTGTCAGAGGTCGTTAGTCAGTGCCCGCATGTACGTGTTTGTTTTTTATAGCCTACATGTATGACTGGTCACTGTGACATGTGTTTGACATGATACTATGAAATAATGATTGTTCCATGCCCTTCCACATCACCAACATATGGACAATACCACCAGTTCAAGTTGGGGGGTATCCCATCATCTCTGAATAAATTAACTAACCATCACCATAAACATTCAATCAACATGGTTATCTGGTTGATTTTTCACATGAAATTCGAATCACCATAACCTTTTCAAAAATACCAACAAATATCCTTCCATTTTTCCTGTGTGCTCATGCATGTTGAATCTCCTGGGTCTGTGTTAGGAATTTTGAACCCGAAACTCCTTTGAAATACTGTAACAACACATTACATAGAAGAATGTTCATCATGGGAGGATTTGCAGTCCTTCATGAACTAGTAACCCTCGATTCCCTGCGTCGGCGCCCATAAATCTACAGAATATTTGAAGACGTAGGGTGGGTAGTATATTTAGAGTGGTTGGATGGGTTTGACAGTGATATTTCCCTAGAACTCCCCTAGAATTTAACAGGAACCCATTCACATGTTAGAGGTTTGGATATTAGTATAAAATAGGTAGTTATATCCTTTGTTACAGGGCTTCCCAACACTGGCAGAAAATGGTTTGGACGAAGGACAACCATTCCTAATGCAAAGACCAATTTCTTGGAGGAAGGAGATCAAGTGTAGCCTAGAGGACATGGCACAACAATAGAGTCTTTGCCTCCACCTTGGGACTAGATTGATATTTTCTTGAAGACATATATTACATGTCAAGGTAGGTACAATATTGTTTACACATATGATTTTGTTCTACTGTCACACCTTGGTCACAACTCATTGATAAATATGACTTATTATCTGTTATAATCTTTGCATAATATGGCACATTATGTAAGACAATCATGTTTCCCCAATGTTTTGTCACACACAACTGTCTCATAAAATTAATATTGTTGAGAGCCTTGGAACTACAAAACCAGACATGGGTTCAATTCATTGCGAGGGGAGCAGTAGAAGTTGATGAAAATGATGGAAATGAATCAGAAGAGGAGGTAGGAAGTAGTGATAGGATTATTTCAAACAGGGAAAGAGAGGAAAGAGAAGGAATTAATGAAGAGTTGGGACAATATAATGTTGTTGGAGAACTAGGAAAAGGAAGTGGTGATGTATAAATGAGGGATAGCCTTGGAGTTGTGATTTTAGAAGATGTACATATGGAATATATTGGAATGTATATGGAGGAATCTCTGCACCAAAACCCTGAAAAATCACCTACCATTATAGCAGAGGAAAATAAACAGTTGATAGAGGAGAATCAACCAACACAATACGAAGGAGGGGATATAGAAAAATAACCAAGTGTGGAAGAACCCATGGAAGAAATGAGGGAAGGATCAGATACATAGATGCCTTCTGGAGATACAGTGAAGGGATTAATTATGGAGAGGTCATCGTCACCTAAAAGAGCAGAAACTCCACCATAATAGATTTGGGAGGTTGAAACAATGATTCAAAGCAAGAATGTAATTGAGTTGTAGGAAGAATCATCTTCTTTGCATGATGATTATTCCCATGTTTCCCCTGATTATGAAGTTGAAATTGTCTCAGAGAAACCTCCCCAAATATTTCCAAAGATATTAAGGAGGAAGAGGCCATTGACATCGTTTCCATCAATTTCCCAAGTACAAGGAGAAGAACCAGGGATGATGTCGCAGCAGAAACATCTACACTAAAAAATGGAATAAATTGAGATTCATGTTTTGCATCCTCTTTCACCCACTATTACACAAGAACCACTGGGTGTTGATCAACAATAGGAAGTTGTATTTTTAACACAAGAACCAATTGACAACATGAGCCAAAATCAAAGAGCTGCTGAAACACAAGAACCTGATGTTGAAAGAGGTAAAGGTCAGATTCATTCCCTTTTTTCTTAGAATGATCAATTGAAAAGAGAAGTTCAGAGGATTATGGGGGGATTGGAAATGATAAAAGAAGAAAAGGGATCCCAAAGGCCTCTTCCTCATGATTTGGATTTATTAGTGCAAGCAAACCATCTTTTAGGAGGACAGATTGTGCCATCAGAGAAGGATGAAACACATGAAACATTTAAGGAATATTTGTGTCCTGAGTGTGGGGATATTTATATATTGGATGGGTATGATTTGACCCTTATTGAGCCCTTAGCTTTGGGACTAATCAGAAGATATGAAGATTTGGTTGAGGCAACACAGAGAAAGAAATCCACTGCCACACAAGAACCAATGGCTAAGGAAGAAGAAAAGCATACTGTTGAAACACCTGAGAATGCCACTTTAACACAAGAGCCAATGGTACCTTATTTATATATGCAATCTAAAAAGGATATACATGAAGTTGTCACTTTAACACAAGAACCAATGATAGCTAAGACTGTTAAACCAACCCAACCTGAGAGTGCCACTGCTACACAAGAACCATTGGTACCTAATTTAAATCAACAATCTGATGAGGCCACAAAAGAAGCAACTGTCACACAAGAACTAGTGGTTGAGGAAGAGGAATTACTGCAACCATATAAAGTTAGTGTTACACAATAATCAATGACATAGGCTCAAATTCCTCTAGAAATCAATGATGAGGATGAACAAGAAGTTGACCATCATGACACATAAGATAATACTATATTTTTGTTGGCAGAGATTGATAAATGTAAGCAATAGGTTTCCATGTTTGGAGAAGGAATGATTCTTGTTCCATCCCATATAAAGACAATACAATACCTCTAGGAGAAATAAGTTGAATTTTTTACGTCTCAGAAATTTAAATGAGAAGAAATGAAGAAGGAACTGGGAGAGTTGAAGAAACTGCAAGCTAAGTGCCAGATTTTGCAATAGGATAAAAATCCAATGTATTTTATAGAAGAAGACTTTTTGAGTTGTAGAAGCTCTTATCCCTCATACCTGGTCTTCCTTCATGAAAAATTAAGTCTTTTTAATCTTAAATCTATTAAGGAAGGAAGGCTTTATAAAATTATTAGTGCCTCTGAGTTTTTAGAAACTTTCTCCCAGAGTGATTTCTTAGATCAATATTTCTTTTGTGAGATTTATTTGCATGAATAGGCCTGCCTATTGGATATAAATTTGATCTTGTTCCCTATGTAGGAGATGTGTATCTGATAACCTTCACTTCTTTTGTGAACAATCAGGAAAAATGGTGGAATTCCTTCTACACAATCTAGAAGAATGAAGGAGAAGCAACATTATGGATTAGGGGTGAACCTCATACTCTTGTTACTATTTTTAATATAAATCGACATCTACTCTCTTCATCTTACATGATTAGAAAAGTGACAGAGATTCAAAGGTTTGTCATAGATTCTTATGTTAAAACAATTAATGATCATAAATTGTTTTCACTGAAAGGTAGCATATTTAGATGGGAAGCATCCTCTCTAGCCTTGAGGACCAATTATCCCTACACTCATGAAAATTTTACCTATGCTCTATCTTGGGTTCCTAGCTATATTAAGTGCATTCAGACTTGTGGTCCATAGTGGTTGGGGTTTAAATTTCATTTCCCTCTTATTTGGCTTCCAACAAAGAAGTATCAGCATAAGTACAAATTAACTAAGAAGACTGAAAGGGAATGTTGGGTAGAAGTGATTTATTCCAGTGGCTATAGGAATTTAGAAGATAATGTTGCATCATCCTACAATATTTCTAATTTTCATTGGAAAAGTTCATGCCCCGACTCAGACTCTGATTTTGAGTGAGTGAACTTTGAAGTTGCATGGGGACGTGCAATGGTGCAGTTGGGGGGAGATGTTGGGTGCTAGTCCTTTTTTTTCCATTGAGCAATGGAGAATTAACATTGTATCTGACAATTTAATCTCTTAATAATAAGTAGAAATGTTCAGCGAAATTTATGTTAGTGATTAATTCTTTTTACTGTGCTTGATTGCCTTTGAAATAACTAGACTAGATTACAAATAATTTCAATGATTCATAAAAAAATTATTTAGAGGCTACATGTAATTTTTTTTTATTCATGAAATTAAAATTATAAATGCATTAGAGGAATGCTGGTCTCATTGGAAATAGATGTCCTACGATGACTACGTAGGAATCTAGTAAGTCAGCACATAGACCATTTTTCTATTTGCTTAGCAACTCATGGTTCATTTATTTTATGAATACCAACATGTCTTCTCAAAGAAAATATAAATAAACATAATATATTCTAAATAAACCAATCAAGCTACTACAAATGGCTCAAGCTTCAGTCAAGCATCAAATGAGAACTAGAAGCATTCAAAGGACTAACATAGTTTTTAATCAAAATAAAACCAAACTTCTAAAGTTGAAAAAATGGTCCAAATGAAAACAACAAACAAACCATTAAAAATTTCCAAGATATCAAAGTTACAAATCCAAGAAGTTCCATGCACTTGAGTCTTGAATGAGCCCATTATTTCTTAGTGAAAGTCTTGTTAATTAGTTATTTAGCCTTTAATACTAAGAAATTATCTATGTGAAGAGATAGGTCTCAACTTCATCAAATTCCATCTTCATTTCCTGTCACAGATAGGAAAAAGAGATTGTCTTAGTTAACTATCAAACCATCAAACTTAAAATAGCTTGGATCAAATAAATGTAGCTTCAATGTTACACTATTTAATACAAAATATAGAACCTATTTTTACCTTAAATGCAATCTCAAATTTACAGATGGTAATCTTGCTCCCATAAAGAATCACCTTTTTCCAATGTACTCCAAAAATAGAGGAACAATTAAGTCAATAAACTAACAAGAATCACATCACATGTACCATTCCATTCATTATTTCTACAAATCCAATCATCAATGGGACATGTAAGTCAAAATAAGAGTCCCCTCATGTATATTGGTTTAGATAGCATCTTCGGGTATATTAATATCTCAGTTCACATCAACATGTCGACCTTCATTTTCTATATTATGAACATGAAACTATGTAGATGAGCTATTATTACGAGCCTCCAAAAGATTATCTTCCATATCAAGTTCATTAGAGGAATTTGTTGTGTTGTATTCTCCCCTTCTATCACAATATGATCGGCACAGAACTAGTGTTCTATCGAATGAAAAATTATTTATGTCATACTTTGTTACACATAATCTTAAACATATATCATGTTTTTATCAAGATTGTTCCTCAACTTTGACTTCAAGAATGATAGTGCACTAAACATTCTCTCATCCTCCACCGATCCCAAAATCATGGTTTTACATAAATCTATTAATTTGAAATATTCTGACATGTTTTCTTCTAGGTATTGGATTTCACCTAATTTAGTCCATAATATTGTTATTGCACCATGTTCTAGAGGTTTCTTCAAACCACAATATTTATCTAACATTGTTTGACCAACTATATTGGTTTGTTTATACAAAATTTGATGAATCTAATATACCTTCAATCTATTTTCCTTGTACATTATGACTCTTGCCAAATTGGTGCACTAAAATTTTTAATTTTGCCAAAAAGTAAACTCTTTTAGCCTCTCTATTGTGTTCATTGTTGGATCATGTTGTCATTGATGCCAATGGTTTGATTGATTGATGTCATTTATTGATGTCAAGTGATTGATTGATGTCAAAGGATTGATTGATTGATGATTGATGTAATATAACATGTATTGTCCTTGATGAGAATGCATAGATGAAGATGGATCAATGAGTTGTCATTGATACATGATGAAGATGGATCGATGTGGTTCCATTGGTATATGATGCATTGTTGGAAAAAT
>JASDQU010229835.1:0-13065 GCA_032191745.1 Picea mariana | reverse complement strand
TTATATATATATATATATATATATATATATATATATATATATATATTTATTTATTTTTTGTTATGCTATGTTATATATATAATATACATAAATATATTATTTTTATATTATATAAACATGGTATATTACAAATTATATAGTTAAATATTATATTATATGATGATGATGATGATGATGATGATGACGATGGCGAAGATGACAATTAGGAGTATCATGATGATGATGACGATGAAAATTATAATGATGATGATGATGTGTAATGGGTTAATGCTATATTCAATGTGTTTAGGATCATAGTGGTTAGAGGTTATAGTGTTTGTAGTCAAAATTCATTAAGGGAAGATGATGATGACGACAACGACAACGATGACGACAATGATGATGCTAATGTTGTTGATGATGACGACGATGATGATGAATATGATGATGAAGAGGAGGAAAGTATTGTTTCTGTGTGTTCTTCATTCTCTAAATCAATGCATTTTTTTAGATTTTTGAGATTCCATTGGCACCCTTATAGAGGAGGACTAAAAAACAATTGGAGTTAGGATTATGATTCATGTGAATTAAGAGTTTAGTTTATATGTTAGAGGGATTATGGGCTACAAGGTTACATGGTAGGGGAAATAGTGTTTAGATTTTAAAATATGACAAGTTAGAAGTCTCATGTGGTTTAGGGGTTATTTGTTAGAGTAGTTAGGGGTTAAGGGAGATATGATTTAGATATTATGGGTTATAATGGGTGATCATGATTCTTGGAAGTTATGTGTTTTTCCTTCTTTCACCTTAGTGAACATCGTGTGTGTCTTAGTCCAGCTTTGTCACTCTTGGGGAAAAGGGGTACAATTTAGAGGCATCAATATGGTTAATGTACCATTCCTTTTCATACTTAAAAGTTTTTCATATTGATTCCTTCCATTTTACTATCTTCTAGAATTGGCTATTGCATGTATCCAAAAAAGGTGTGTGCCTTCATCCTCCTATGAGAACAAGGATCTAGAATGTGTCCTTTTGTGAGTTACTTGTGTGGATCTTATATCATATTGTGGCTCAATTTGTATGATTCTAATGATTCTTGTATCTTGTAATTGTTTGTATTAAATGATTCTATGAGTCATGCTTATTGATGATGCGACGCTGGTGTGTTATTTTGGAGGAGGTTTCATGATGATGTTAAGAATTGTTTGGAGGGTGTTGCAACTTTGAGGATGAGTATTGAGCTCCTTGATGACTTGGCCTACCGCAAGACACCTTATATCACCTCCTGGACCTTGGACATTGTAGATCTTACCTTGGACATTACACATATATTCATATGTGTCGCTAGAGGGTAGGGATCCCACAACCTAGAATTTGCACCCCCTAAGGACATTAGGGTTTTCATGGATGTTGTTACAGTTATTGAGGATGATATACCCCTTCGGAGGGATGATTGAGCATTTATTTTGCATGACATTGGAATTTCCACCTTGGATCTTGTACATTTGGAGGCTGACATCATGATTGGATTGATGTTACTTTGCATTGAGTTGACCTAACATGTGGGTGATGAGTTGGCAGTTGGTTGATGATGAGGTGTGACCCTATTGATGAGGGAGATGGATTTTGATGATATTTTTCATTATTTTGGTATTTATATGAATTTTGGAGCTATTGTACCCCTTTAGAAGATGATGTCACCCTTTATTGTCCTATACACCCACACATGATGTTGGCTTTTGAGGGGATGTTTTGGTGTTTTAGCATTGCATTTTTAATTTGAGGATATTTTGGGGGTCGGCTTGAGAACTATCCACCTTGTATCATGGATTATTATTATTTTAGTGGAATTTAGAGTGATGAGGCACTAGGCTTGTCTCATATTTATAGAGGATGATTTCCTCATTTGTAAATCATAACTCATCTTATGAAGAACTACAACACTTGTCTCTTATCTTTCTTTCTCATCATGGAGTGCTTCTGCATGCCTTCTAATTGGAGATAATCTAGTGGATGCTTTTCAAGTTTCTTATGGATGATTTCATGTTAGGGTTTCTTGTAGGGAATGATGTTTTGGGTAGTATTCTAAACACCATCTATCTTGAAAGGTACTCATGGGCCAAAGTCCCATGTTTTCATACAGTTTCGACGAAGATACTATAACAATGATGAACATCATGTTCATTGAAACTTCGTTGCTGGAATACTATGACAAAAATGATGACATTTTTTATGCTGACGAAATCATCCGACACCACCGAAAAAATTGGCCTTGTCATCGGATTTTACTTTTAAAAATTGTAATTTTTTTTTTTCGAATTGTCCTCGACGATCATCATATATTTGGATATTCAAACCATAGTTGACATTATAATGTGATAGGACAATGTTGGTGGCTAGTTTTAACCATGTCTAAAGTCATTTCCATGTATCTGATGTGTGAAACACTATAATTCTTGGACGAGTTTAGCATCACACTTGGAAAAATTGGTTGACAAAAGTGCCATCTGTTTCCAATAATATAGGGAAAGTCATCTTAGTGTGATAATAAATAATCATGTTCTGGTTGTCTGAGTTAGTAATGAAGTAGTCATTAGGTATGTTTACTTTTATTTAGGTGTAATTAGTCATTAGTGGTTCCACTGTATTCATCCTTTATAGAAAGAGGGAAGGTCAAGTGGATAGAGATACAACTAAAATAAAAAAAATCAATTGAGAAATATTTCATTGACATAGGGATGCCACCAAAGAAATAGAACCAATATTTATGAAAACAAGTGTTAATGAAATTATTAAATTACTATATCATTAATTTGTAGCTAAACAATGAGAAATATAACATAATTTGAAATAGTTAGAAAACTAAAAAAAAATGCATGACATGATTATGCAATGCTGCTATAATCAATGTGAAAAATAGCTTTACGATTACCCTATTTATGTAACATGTTGGACCTCATATTTATAAGTTATCATGTGTTATTTGAGTTAGTGTTGATCATAAACATGTTATTGATGTTTGACACCTTGACATTTTATGTCATTTGCAAAAAATATGTATATAATGTATAAAAATATTGAAATCTACAAGAAAGAATGTAATAAATAGATTGATCATGTGCCAATAGGCTTCCAATATCTAGGTGAGTTCTAAAAGAGAATATTAATCAATAATATTTCACTAAGGAATTGCATCCATCAAAATATAACTTAAATTAATTATTCTATAGGCTTGTTTTTTTATTGTCAAATTCTTGAATTAATTATTCTATAGGCTTGTTGTTTTTCATATTGATTAATCCTTCCATTTTCCTATCTTATAGAAGTGGCTATTGCATGCATCCAAAAAAGGTTTGTTCCTTCATATTCCTATGAGTACAAGGGGATAGAATATGTCCTTTTGTGAATTTCTTATGTGGATCTTGTATCAGATTGTGGCTTACTTTGAATGATTCTAATGATTCTTGTATCTTGTAATGGTTTGTATTACATGATTCTATGATTCGTTCTTATTGATGATGCGACCATGGTGTGTTCCTTTGGAGGAGATTTATTGATGATGTCATGCATTGTTTGGAGAGTGTTGCACCTTTGAGGATGAGTGTTGATCTTCTTAATGACTTGGCCTGCATCAATACACCTTATATCACCTAGTGGACCATGGACATTGTAAATATTACCTTGGACGTTGAAACATCCCCGACCACCCATGTTGGGCCATGCTACACTAGAGAATGCTTTCATTCTATCCGCGGAACATATTGTAACCTACCCAATATCCAACTGAGCTATGCCACATACATTTTTTGAACTGCATGCAATTAAAACATATACACATAGAACTCTTGTGGAAATTTATATATAAAATGTAAACAGACAAATACATAACATAAATACACAGATTCATGTGAAAATGATAGTAAACATATACATGCAACATATACAGTCAATATCCATAAATATAAAGACAGTTATAACCACACATAGAATAAAACCATAAAAATAAACACGTAAATAACAATGCAACATGTAAATTTATCACACAATTGACACTTATCTTGGTGAGAATATCACCAATTGCGTGCAGACCTTCCATGAACCTCCCAGCCTTAGACCACACTTCTCATCACTCTTAGCAGTGGGTCACCCTTGATATGGGACTAAACTCCACCTAGGTAAAGGGATTCCTAACCAGGCTAATGGCTCATAGACAACATGAAAGACTCTGTCACAGGTGCCTACTCAACTAACAACCTATAGTCCCTCATTCCCCACATGCCTGTACCACCCCAGGAAGTGTGCCGCTTCTCTTCTCAATAGTCCTTCGACTGACCCACTTCCTTTCTAGGCTTCAACAATAGGCCAGACATGAATTCTCAGAGCCCTCTACGTGTAGTTTAACACCTTTAGGAAATCGATTCCCAACAATTCTCTCACCCAGAGAAAAATTTCTCATGGGCCTAACAACCCACCTCTTCAATATCCCATGGGCATGACAACCTACTTCTTTAGTCCAAATCCTAATCTAACCGGGTACACAAACATAAAATGGCTATGGATACTGGTTCATTAGCAATGATAGCAAAAGTATCGAGGATAGCTCAAAAATGAATGTGGGGATGTTCGTGGAATGGTTGAATGATGGAAGGAATTATGGAAAGAATAATGGAAAAAGTGATGGAAATGAACTAAGTCCCAACAATATGTATGCATGTCCCAAACTTGACACTTGTCATGTTGAGAGCTACTTTGGCCCACTTGTCCCCAACTTTGGAACTTAGGATAAAATAATTATCCATACTTTATACTTTAATAAATATTAATATAATATTCCTTTTTGGCTTAAGCTCCTTATATTATCCCCTTTTCCTTAACTTTTAGCCCCCACCCTTTCCCTAACTCGTGGATTTTAGTCCCCCATACTCTTTTATCGTGGTCGGTCTGGACACAATGATGTATTTTATATTAATCACGAGATATGTACAAAAATAGGTGCACTGGCCTTTAACATCTAGGCTCTCTGGCCTAATACAAACATAAGACTCCTAGATTATAATAACTGGCTCACTAGCCTATAAAACACAATATATACACAAAGGATCGCTAGCCTCAATATCGCGTGCACTTAAGATGCTACGCGTGGTATCCTAGAATGTGCACACTTCATCATTTTACTACGTAATACATGCACGCACTATGCCATGAAAGGTGAATACAAACATGATATCAAATAGTTTACCAACTTAAGTACATTTTCATTTACATTTACAATTGGGTTCAACCTAGGAATATTACAATCCCCTCCCCTTATTTATGCACTGTCCTCAGTGCATCATGTACATATATACAACAAAAGTTTCAAAAATCCTCAAAAATATGCAGGTATTTTGTTCCCATTGCATCCTCATGCTCCCAAGTAGCATCCTTAGGACTGTACCAGGTCCATTGGACCTTTACAAGCCCTATGGCTTGATTCCATAGATTTTTGGTTTTTCGGTCCATAATGCATACCAGATGCACTTGGAAAGTGCCTTCTTTCTCTACTTGAATCACATTCCAATCAATAAAATGATTAACATCAGGTATATATTTATTGAACAATGATACATGGAATACATTATGAACAGACATAGATGTAGGAAATGCAATCATATAAGCTATTGGACCAATCCTCTCTGGTATTTCAAATGGCCCACAATAGTGAGCTGCCAACTTTGAAAAATTTCCCAACTTCAGGGAACTTCTGTTGGCTTTCACTTTCAAGAATACATGGTCTCCCACTTTAAATTCCCTATGATTTCGGACCTTATCAACATAGATTTTTTCTCTATCTTGGGAAGCCTTTAAATTTTGTTTTATTTTCAACATTTGCTCCTCCATTTACCTGAGTAAATCTGGCCCAACCACTGCTCTATCTGCTGGGTTATCCCAACTTACTAGTGTATTTCACTTTCTTCCATAAAGTGCCTCAAATGGGCTCATCTTTAGTGATGATTTGTACCCATTGTTGTAAGCAAACTCTACCAAGTGTAGGTAGTCTTCCCATTTTGATGGTTTATCCATCACACACATTCTCAACATATATTCAATCACTTGATTCACTCTCTCTGTGTTTCCATCTGATTTTGGATGATAAGCTGTAATAAAATTCAAATTTGTTCCAAAACCATTAAATAATACCTTCTAAAATTTTGAGGTAAATTTTGGATCTTTGTCAGACACAATTGTCTTATGTATGTCATGTAATCGAGCAATTTATTTCATATAAACATAAGCAATGTTTGTTTTCTTGGGAGTGATATTAACTTGAATAAAATGGGCAACTTTAGTAAGCTTATCCACCACTACCATGATGAAATCATGTTTCTTGTTTTTTTTTGGGCAGTTTCATAATGAAATCCATTGTTACAACTTCCCATTTCCACTCCAGAATGGGAAATGGCTATAAAAAACTAGCTGGGTGTCTATGCTCAGCCTTTACCTTTTGACATTCCAAACATTTAGCAATAAAATCCACAACTTCTTTCTTCATGCCTGGCCAATAATATTGGCTTTTGACAACTGCAATAGTTTTCTGATATCTTGGGTGCCCAGCATAAGGTACATTATGCATTTCTCTCAATATCATATTTTTCAATTCCTGGGAATTTGGTACATAAATTCTTCCCCTGTACATGAGAATTTCATCATTATCTAGCTTGTATTCTTCAATTTTCTGTTGCAATTTACCTTCTTGTAATTTTGCCACTAATTCCTTGTAATGCAAATCTGATTTTTTAGCCTCTAAAATTCCGTGTCTCAAATCTGATTGTTACATGATAATGGTTGTAGCATGCACTTCATGCACTCTTCTGCTGAGTGCATCAACCACTTTCTTCTCTTTCCCCTTGATATTCCTTATATCAAAGTCATATTCACTTAGAAATTCTAACCATCTACTTTGCCTAGCATTTAGAGTTGGTTGATAAAATAAATATTTCAGACCATTATGGTCTTTTCTCAACTCAAACCTTTTTCCCATGAGGTAGTGTCTCCATTTCCTCAAGGCATGCACTATGGCTACCAACTCCAAATCATGAGTGGCATAGTGTCTTTCATGTCCCTTCAACTTCCTTGATTCATAACATATTACAAACCCATTTTGACCGAGGACTCCACCAAGTCCTTCTTTACATGCATCTGTGCATACCATGAAGTCTTCATTTGGGTCTGCAATCCTTAGTATTGAAGCACTTGTTAATAATTTCTTCAAGTGTTGGAAACTCTTTTCATAATCCAATGTCCATTGAAACTTCACACCCTTCTTTTGTAATGAAGTGATTGGGTGCAAAATCTTTGAGAATCCTTCAATAAATATCCAATAGTAGCCTACAAGGCCAATGAATGATCGAACCTCTTTCACATTCTTTGGAAATGATCATTCTCTAATGGCTTCTATCTACTCAGGATCCACTGCTATCCCATCCTTTGAAATGATATGTCCCAGATAATGAATTTCCTTCTGATAAATGAGTAGTTTCTCAATTTGGCATACAAATGATGCTCCCTTAATACTTGCAACACCATACTCAATTGATGCTCATGATCTTATTCTGATTTAGAGTATATAAGGATTTCATCCAAAAACACAATGACAAACTTGTCTAAATATTACCAGAAAACACCATTCATTAAGCACATGAAAAAAACTAGTGCATTTGACAACCCTAATGGCACCACTTTGAACTCATAATGGCCATACCTTGTCCTGAAGGTTGTATTGCTGATATCTTCCTCTTTAATCCTTACCTAATGGTATCCTAGCCTGAGATCTATCTTTGAAAATATCTTGGCATCCTTCAATTGATCAAAGATGTCATCAATCCTTGGCAGAGGATACTTGTTCCTTATAGTTACTTTATTCAACTATATAAAATCAATGCACAATCTTAATGTCTCATCTTTTTTCTTAACGAACAAGACTAGGGAAACCCAAGGTGACACAGTTGGGCGTATATACCCCTTGTTTAGACATTCTTCAAGCTGCATCTGCAATTCCTTCAACTTTGGTGTACTCATTATGTATGAAGTCTTTGACACTGGAGCTGCTCCAGGCATTAAATTTATGGAGAAAACAATATCTCTCTTTGGGGGTAGTCCTGGTACCTCCTTGAACACATCTTCAAAATAATCCAGGATTAGATGATCTTCCAAATTTGGCACCTTATCTTTAGGTGTCTCTTCCATATGAGTTGCAAATATTTGACACCCTTTTCTGTAACATTTCTTCAGCTGCAATGCTGAAATTTATCTGATGGTTACTGCCCTAGGAATTCCCTACACTTTCCTTAGGTTCCCTTCCTCATCCAAGCAAGTAAATGCCTTTTTATGACAGTCCAACATAGCATGATGTTGGCCCAAATAATCCATCCCAATTAGACAGCCATAGGAGCCTAAAGGCAAGATGTTCAAATCTGTCTTGGTGTTCAGTCCATTCATCTCCATAAGACACGACTTAACCATCTCATTAAATTTCATTTTGGCTTTGGTATCCAGCCACACCAACCAAGATTTTCCATGCTTGCTTCTTGGAAAATGTAAACTTTCCATCATCTTAGGATCTACATAACTATGACTAGCTCTTGAATCAATTAAAATAGAAATGGTCTGGTTCTTGATAATATGTTCCACTTCAATCATATGTGACTAATACTCTATGTTCTTGTTGTCCAGGGTTGCATAAATCCTTGGTACATTTCTTCCCACGTCCTCCACTATTTCAGCTTGTTGTACATTGTGAACAGTCCTTACTTTTTCACCTATGTGAGGACAATCTATGAACATATTATCTCCTTTACAAACCCAACATTGAATAGGTGGCTTCATTGGCCTTTGACCCCCTCTCTTAATCATTCTGGGCTCTCTAGAAATTGTTGTCCCTGAGGATTATTTATGCAGAATGGTGGCTTATTTCCCTTCTTCCTTTGATCCATCTTGAACTTCTTTTTGTCTTCCCAAGCTTTTTGAAAAGTTGGCCTTTCTTTTTGCTGATCATATAGGCATTTAGCTCACCTTATGGTCTCCTCCAATGTCTTGTGATCATCATATTGTATTTTGTCACTAATGAATGATGGAAATCCACTCAAATACCTCTGAATCTTAATTGTCTCATCCTTGATGAAAGAGACATGCTTCAACAGTTCTAAAAACCTTCTCTCATATTCATCAATGGTCATACTCCCAAGATTGAGTTAAAAGAACTCTTTCATTTTCTTGTCATAGTATCTCTTAGTCGAGTATTTATTCTCAAAATACTTCTTGAATTCCCTCCAAGTAACACTTTTCTCTTTAATGTGCTACACTTGCACAAGTTGATCCCACCACATGGATGCCTTTCCCTTGAGTTGATAGATGGAAATTCTACCTTCTTCATGAGAAGAGTAATTATGTAATTGAAAATACTTTCTCATGCCCAGTAGCCATGTCCCCGCATCTTCATCCTTCTTGTGCTCACCATCAAATGTAGGAGATTTGATTTTGTTCATTTCGTCTCATAGCTCATTCACCCCAGACCCCTTATGATTCCTGACAGGGGATGGAATTGATTTGTTGTGTTCCCTCTTATTGGAATGCCTTGGGGAGTGATTTTGATGTCTGCTAACATGTATTTCTCTTATTTTCTCATCAGGAGGCCTGTGACTTCCAGATTTGCTTGACCCACTCTCCTTATCCAATTTATTTGTTATTATGTTGAAGCTCTGCTTTAACTTCATGTTGAAGTCATCCTGCTTCTTGTTGACTCTCATAATCCTTTCATTATCAGTTTTATGAATTTGGACATCCTTCTGTAAATTTCTAATGGTCTCTACCATATTGATGTTTTCATCCCTTCCTTCTCCATGTCCATTGGAGTTTGTTCCTTCAATGCCCAAATGGACATTCATCACTCTAATTTCACCTTCTTGGATATAATTCCCTTGTGCCTCTTCCATTACTCTAGCCTCTATGATTATCCTGATCTGATCTAGTTTTTGTTAACTCTGAAAAATGTGCAGCCAACAAAACTTTATCGAGATAATTATTTCAACAATTCATGAAAAATATGAACCATCTTGGTTCAATAATATATCAGAGTTATTTCTTCTTATTTCCTGAAACATTGAAAACCCAGATCAATTTTCTAGGCATATATTTAGATTCCACTTTCTAACACCTTTCCAATTCCTACTCCCATGCTCAATTCAGAGTCTTGAGAAGAAATTTATGGTTATTAGAAATTTGTCCATTAATTTTTTTGTTCATTTTTCAACTTGGTGCAACTCTACCCTGTAATTATGCAATTTTGCACCTACTCCATTGGATTTTTCACAAGATATCAATTGGGTTTCTTCATATACATATTATGGACACTCTGTGCAAGTTTCACCTTTTTCTGGTTTTTGGGCTGCTGGTTACAACCTACTGAATTTCTAGGCCAATTCGTGTTTTTGGTCTGGAATGTTATAGATACCTTATTTTCCATATTAAACAAATTTAACATGCCCAAAAATTTAATTCAGCTTTGGGAATGTCTTATATTGTTCAATATATGTCCATTTACTTCTCTTTCCCCTCAATCAGATTCTGGAGAAGAAGTTTATGGCTCTTTGAATTTAGTCCGGTCTTAAAAAATACCCTACATTGTTTGTGCTGTAACTTTCTCATAAGAGCTCCGTTTGATGAATGGTTTATACCATTAGAAATCTCTCTTCGGGCTCTTTTGTTTTATTTGTAGAGATAAAGTGTGCCTTGGAACACTCCATTATCGTGGCTTTTGAGTAGCTAAAAACGTTTTTAAGGCCTTCAAAAATGGACTACAAAAATATGTCGTTCAAATAATATAAAATGTCATGGAAATTCACTGGTTTTCCATTGTTCTTCACCATCCAAACTACTTTACGTGCAAAACTTTTAACCTGTACACCCATATTTAGCATGCACAATAACACCACAAGATAAATCATGCTCCATTCACTTATAACCACTGTGCATCACTTCTTTGTTGTGCCACTAAATTGCGCGCACTACTTTCGTGTCGCGCGCCAATATCCACTGTGCATAGATTTGGTTCTTTCACTATTACTTGTTGCACACAATTTTTGTATCGCACACTAATATTCCACACACATTTCACTCTACATGTTCCACCATGCCAAATTTTAGTACACCCGTCCACCGCACACTAATACTATGTGCACACCATTAAGTAAATTGTCGCAGGACAACATATACCCATATTGCGCGCACACCAACCAAACTCCTTTGTTCTCTGCCAGTACTACGTACTCCATGCACGCCATTATTATGTGTGTACACACCGTGCGCACCTTATTATGTGTATGCACACCACACATTGCTAAATTTAGTGCGCACATCCTCACACCAACATTTTTCCGCACGACACCAAATTTTAGCACGCACTCCTGCACACCAACATTTTTCCGTGCGGTCCCAAAATTTAGTGTGCACATCTTCACACCAACATTTTTCTGCACAACACCAAAGTTTATATATCAAAATCCTTTTATTATGTATCATGCATTTTTAGTGCACCCACCTGGGCACATTCATCTTTATGCGCATCAAGTCCTCGTGAATTTTGCTACAAAAATTTAGGCTTTTCCCTCCATTCTTATCGTAGACATTCTGCAACTCTGAAATTTGTTTAATTTCACCCCTATAATAGCAATTCAACCTCTGCAAAAACAAATCGTTGTGGGTTGACATTTCTGGAATGAATTGTTTTCCCAAACTCTATTCACGAATTGAGAATTTTAATCACTAAAATCGCTCCATCTGTCATGGCTTCACTGTAACTTCAAATTCGACCAATTCTAGGTGTGAATTTGATAGAACAAATATTAAATCAATAATATCTCACCACTTGGCCGAATTTCTCCATTTTCTCATGAATTTAACAACAGAAATTGGGGCTTTTCCCAATTCCATGTCATTTCTTCTAAAATTTACCATGGATGCTCTGTGACTTGAAATTTGGCCACCTCGAAATCAATCCTCTGTGAAATTTCACCTCAACCCAACTTCCTCAGCCCATCCAGGCTCAGTGTTGAAAACTGATGCTCTGATACCATATTGTAACATCCACAACCACCCATGCCAGGCCACGCTACACCAGAGAATGCTTTCATTCTCTTTGTGGAACATACTGTAACCTACCAAATAACCAATTGAGCTATGCCACATAAATTTTTCGAACTGCATGCAATTAAAACATATACACACAGAAATCTTGTGGAAATTTATATATAAAATGTAAACAGACAAATACATAATGTAAATACAAAGATTCGTGCAAAAATGATAGTAAACATATACATGGATCATATACAAGAAATATCCATAAATATAAATACAGTTATAACCACACATAGAATAAACCCATAAAAATGAGCACGTACATAACAATGCAGCAAGTAAATTTATCACACAGTTGACACTTATCTTTGTAAGAATATCACCAACTGCATGCAGACCTTTCACGAACCTCCCAGCCTTAGACCAGACTTCTTGTAAAGACCTTAATTATTAAATTAGAAAACCACAGTAAAATCTAATAATTACTGCATCTAGCACATTCGAAATCTAATTTTTCATATTAATAAAATTTACTAACAATTTAATTCAATTTAATTCAAAAGATTCGTAACTCTAACCTGAACCTGATGTTGCCACTTGCTTCCTTATCTTGAACCTGATGCTTCTCCTTAGGACACCCCCAAACCAACCTCCCTGCTGACTAGTAACGCCTAGCCCTAGGACATCAATGGATGTCCTAGCCCTCCGAGCCCAAAACCTCTTCAGCCCCTCGGTGCACTGTAAATTCCACTGTTAATTTCACTCTGCAATACTCCAAGCTCTCCTCTCGTAGAATTCCCCCCATCCTCCTTCTCCACTTCCCTTATTCCTCCTTCACCCCCATTCCTCCACTAACTCCCCCCACCAAATAGCTTATCCCTTTCTTAAATGCCTTATCCATTCATTCATTATTTATCCTTACGTATTGGTTACGTTATCCCTTGTGGGATACGTAACCCCATTTAAACATTA
>JASDQU010229833.1:0-17142 GCA_032191745.1 Picea mariana | reverse complement strand
GTTATATTTTGTCACTATGGAATATGTCAAGTGAATCAGAGGTGTTCATTGGGTATGTAGATGGTGCTAGCCGACACACTTGGAGGCTTGCCTCCACAGCTTGGGTAATTTTTACACCTCAGGGCCAGTTATTATCTTCAGGAGGTATATTTTTAGGCGACACCACAAACAATGTTGCCGAGTACAGTGCAGTTATTGAGTTTCTTTGTGACGCCCTGTCATTTGGTATCTCTCATTTCCGGGTCTATTTAGACACTCAGTTGGTTGTGTCTCAGTTAAATAGAGTCTACCGTGTTCATGATCTGACTTTACACTGACGATTCCTTAAGGTACATCTCTTAGAATGAAGCTTTGATTATATTACATATTTTCATGTTCCTAGGAGATTAAACCAAGTTACAAATACTGTAGCTAATCAAATTTTAGACTGGCATCTCGCACACATATAAAACGACATACACATAAGCATGTAAGTACATTTTTAAAGGAAAATATGATCCATAAAACACAAAAAGACATAAAAATCCATATATAATATCATAATCATCAGAGTGCATAGGTGGATGCAAGTGCCTCAAAAAATATGACCAATAACGAGTCATGCAACATACGCCGTCAAAAAATATATACAAGTAGAGCTCTCGGCATGTGCAAAGTCTAGACTAACTATAGGGTCAGGGCCTGTGGGACCTGTTGTAATAATCAATAGAGTTTTCCAAATGCCGAAACAGTCGGACCCACGTGCATGGTGCCCCCACTACATGAGGCTGCATAGATGGTGATAGATCCTCAATCTCTGCCATGGGGATGGTGTGAGTGAGCGAGGTAAAATTTCCCTCAACTCGTCTCAAAAACCTCTTAGCCTCACCGACTGGAAGCTCTCTTGCTACTAGTGGTCCCCCTGCGGTGGCAGGTACGGCCCCTGGCTGAGGAAAATGCCTATTCCTCACATAATCTATAGGTCGCACTGGTCCCACATCTACACACAATAGACACATATCTGTCAAATACTCTTGTATAAAAAAATGATATATATAAAAACAACATAAAAATTATATATGTTTCAAAAAAAAAAAAATGATTCAAACTTACCCATCTTGCCTCGCTCTTCGCCTGGAGGTACAGGGATCTCAGAATCTCTCAAGAAATCAATCCCAACATAAGGATAATCCTCTATGACAAGGATCTACAGCGACAACCAAGCAAAAACATCATCATCAAAGGACTCATTGGTCCTTACACCACCTTTTCATGGAAGCAATGCTACGCATCTACAAACCATAGGAAGAGAGGCCTGATGTCCTCATACCACCACTCGAGGACTGAAACTAGGAACTCTTTCAAATAAGAAAGAGCATAAAAGCATCCCGAACCCGAAGTTCCTCTGCATTTGCAACCGACAATCTGTCAGCTGCCTCTTCATACAATCTAACAGTGTGGTGCTCCAGTCAAATATCTGTGCATTTAAGCACTGGAATGCACAGTTCATCTATGCACGGGACGCCTGATGTAGAGCTGCAGAACCAGTCATCCACCCAATAAGTAACACAATCGCGTACAATGATAAATCAATGATCTTTCTTATTGGCACCTACGAGCTCGATCGGTCTGTACCCACCTCACAATAGAGTCCTATCAATTCCGATATCTTGTGAGTCCCAGAAGGAAATGCCTGGAAATTGATTGGTTCACCTCTTATGGAGAGGCCAGTCAAAAAGTATATATCCTATGTAGTGGGTACCAACGACTGCCCCTGTAACATAAAATATTTTGCGTCAGGGTGCCAATATTCAACCAAGGCATTCAGTATCCTAGGTTGTTCTCTCATGAAAGGACACAGAAAAGACTTGAGCAAGCCACATTGCATTAATGCTGCCATAGCGTTAGGATCTTCCCCAACTAGTGTGCTAATATTGTCATGCTCTCGTTCTCCCCAGTGCACATACATCCTTCACATGGGAAAATTTTTAGAGGGTTAGGCCTTTCTTTTTAAACTTTTTTTGCACTCATTGGAGGGTCCATGCAGGTTGTTGTGATGACAGTCATGTGTACACGCGCTATGACATCAGAAATAGCGAGTGTACATGTGGGCTATCATAAGACAACCTGTGTGGACCTAGGGCCAACCTTTTAAAGTTCGACGCCCCCCCAAAAAACCAAATTAAATGCATATATAAAGAATTAAAAGGAAAAAGGAGGTAGTTTAATCTTACTTGGTTCAGATGGATGGTCGTTTCATCCACTGTAGCTCTCGGAATCACCACTTTTACCAAAGTTTTTTTTTTTCTCCAGAGTCAATTTCCAAATCAAAAATGGTGATAATGAGCTCCCAACTTCTATTTATAGACTTTTTGGCCCTTTTTGGTTTATTTTTTGGCCCCCCTTATCATTTTCTCTGAATTGAAAACCATTTAGAGTGATTCAAGAGTTTCTATGGAAAGTTACGTTCAAGTATTAGGACATTTTTTAGAGTTTTGGGTCACTTTTGACGGTCCGTGGGTAAAACTCTTAGATGGTCAACTTGAGCATATAAGTTAGGTTTCCACCCCTACTTTTGTATCTCGTTGTCTTTATCCCTTCGACATAGGATTGATCCCACTAGGTTGTGACACAGAACCATCATTTCTGCTTTAGAAGTGTCATGATTTGGTGGTAGAGCTTACCGGAATGTGGATGCCCTAGGTAGATCCTGGTTGCATTATGGTGTCCATGCTGTCACTAATCATTGTAGGCTCAGGAGTCCTTTTAGTTTTTCCTTATTACAAGTTTGAGCCTCATTTGCATGACTCTTTATCACTCTTGACCTCACCCTCGGGACTCCCAAAACATAACAGGTATTCTTTTAAGCCCTTTTCAGACCCTCTAAACATGAAAATATTGTCGAGTGATCTTGTGGCCTTTCACGCTCGTTAAACTAAAATTTGAAGCCACATCTATCTGACAATAGTTTACCTCTTTTTCGGTCCAGATGGTCAATTGTACGAACAAAGGTATACTCTAGAGGCCTTAGATCTCTAGAAGAGTACTCTCAGGTATAATTTTAACCCTTTTTCGGGCCTGAGGGACTAAATTTACGAAAAAGGAACCCTCACAGAGTCTATATTTAATCTCTTTTCAGAATCCCTAAAATTGAAAAGATTGTTGAGTGGCCTTATTCTTTCACACTCATAAAAATGGTCCAGAAGAACATTCCTAATGGAGTCCATAGTTAAGATTTTTTTAGACTCCTTAAAAATGAAAAAATGGTCAAGTGATCTTGTCTTTATCACACTCATTAAAGTGGTTTTGAATAGATGTCTTGTCGATGCTAGTTTACCCCTTTTTCGAACCAACTAGACTACCTTCAAAAAAGGTACCCCATTGGAGTCTCCTTTTACATTTTTTTAGACTCTCTAAATATGAAAAACCGTTGAGCTTACCTTCTCTGGGCTCGTTAAACTTACATCAAAGGACGTTACCATTTTGTGTCTTATTAATCTCATTTTCATACCCGCATCTTTGGCCTAATTTCGTTTCCATGTTGCTCTCAACTGAACCATCCAAAACATGCCTTATATGCAAGCCCCATAGCACTTTGCCTTTGCGTCTTGACACCTTTGGCCCCAGGAGGGATTTTTTTCAAGTGTCCTTGCTTTGAACATCAGTCTTGTCCTTGCACCTTGAAATCGTATGTTTGAGACACTCATTCCTTCTTTGTAACATAGCATTCTTTTATTCTTTATCCAAAATTATTGAAAAAGACAAAAAAATTAGATATACCCCAAAAAGAGGAAGGGAAAAGTATTTTCTTTGTATTGGCAGCATAATGAGTCGCCCTTGGATAAAGCACATCCTTATGTTTGTCCGTCAAGCCCTGGGATTTAATATGACCTTAGGAATCTATTCCTGCTACATTGAGCTGTGTCCTCCTCTATTTGGTTATCCTTCCAAACATATGGAGAGTTTGCATTGCCTCTTGCCTCGTGAACTTATGTTAATTCCATGTTGTCTGAGTCTCATCATTTGTCGTGCTATTGTCCAAGGGAACTTTTTACCAATCTTGAGCTGGCCCCTTTGTAGTTTGTCTCTTTCCCTCATGCCCATCCATCCTGAAATTCCAATCAAGTCCTTGTTCGAAATCAATGAAGCCTTCAGTCTGATCATCAAGATTCTCTAGTCCATGACCGACGAGCCATCAAAGACCTGTAGGTAGTTAAGTTGTACACTCATATTACACTCCTACTCGAATTTTGAAGATTTTGAAGTTGTTTTTTGAGCTTTGAAGACCTCATCTCCATCCATTAGGCCTTGTTAGCTTCTAGAAGATGGATACTATACATGTATATCTTTTGATTTTGATATGTAGATCTGTTGTGTATTGCTCGCGGCTACACTTTATATGGTTATATGACATGGTTTACTGTGTATTTGATTGGTAGCCATGATTTTATTTCATCCCGAGCATGGGTATGCCCTCCTCGGTGAGACACTTGTTATTTTGCAGATGGAACCTCCCGATTTTCGGTCTCTGGGCTCACTTATTTGGAATGTTGGTAAAGATTGATAATGTATTTCAGCCATCAGATGCTCTTCTAACCTCACACATTAGGGGGCATCTATTATAAACCTAATTTTCACCAGATATGCTTACCTAGCATCAGGCCTTCTCAGATTCCTTCTTTGCTAAAAGACTACTGAACAACTCTTCTTAAAAAAAACCCTTTATAAAGGTCCACGTGACCTGCTCCATTAATGCATGCGTGTACACGCTAGCTGCCCCAATACAGCCTGCGTGTACTTACAAAAGAATGGAAAAAGGAAATTTGATGAAGAAACACACAGCTTTGGGCAAGTTAGCTAAACCATTCGGCCATGCATGGACGGTCATTCGACCAAATACCTAGCTCCTTATATCCTATAAAAGAAGGGGTAAGGGTCCCATTTGAAAGGAGAAGAATCATAGTAAAGAAACTATACCCAATTGAGCATTCCCTTTGTCCCAACCTTTAGACATCCTTCTGCAAAGAGAAGTATAGAGAAAAGCAGTTGGAAGACAGTGGAAGAAGAGCCCAGGACCAGGATTGAGGAGCAGTAGCTGACTTTATCATTGTAAGGTATCATTGTGAAGTTAATAAACGAATTTCTTTTCCCGTCCCGCCATATGAGATTGTCATTATTTGAATATTGATTGTATGATTGATTAAATCTCTAACCCATTAGTTCATAGATCAAATGCACGTGGAGTTATTTTTTTTTCTTTTGTGAATGCAGGTTAGCATTGGGAGGAGAGTTACAGTCAAAGAACGACCAAGCGTGAAAAGGGATCGACATCGAACAAAAAAAATAAGGTACATCAACTTAGTCTCTTGAGCCTTGTATTTACACATGAGTAATGGGGGTTTAGTCATGGGATGATGGTAAGAGGTAAGAATATTTAGGTCATTTCTGCATGCATGATAAAAACCCTTAGTGCTAGTCCATAGGAGGGATTTCCCACCCACAAAAGAAATCCCCCTATGGACTATCATTAAGGGTTCTGTAATGCATGCAGAAAATGACCTAAAGTCTCCTACTTCTTACCAACATCCCAATCATAAACCCCATTATTCATATGCCAATACAATGTTAAAGAGATGAAGTTAATGTACCTTAGTTTCTGTGTTTGACGTCAATCCTTTAACGCTTGATCGCTCCTTGACTGCAAATCTCCTCCCAATTTTGACCTGCATCCATAAAAAGACAAACGAAGAACTCCACATGCATATGATCTATGAACTAATGGGTTAGAGATTCTATCAAAATATAATCAAATTTACACATTGAAAACCTCATATGGTGGGACGGGAAAAGTACTTTTTTTATTAATATCATAAGAGTAACTTACAATAGTGAGATCAGCCATTATTCCTCGAATATGGTCCTGGGCTCCTCTTCAACTGTGCTCCAACTAATTTTGTATATGCTTCTCTTCACACACTAGTTGCAAAAGGTTGGGACAAAGGGAATGTGAAATCGGGTAGAGTTTCTTTACAATTATTTTCCTCCTTAAAATGGAACCCCTACCCCTTCTTTTATAGGCTAGAAAGGGCCAGGTATTTGGTCGAGTGACTGGTTATGGGCGATCAAACAGTTTAGGTAACTTACCCAAAACTGTGAGTTCCGTCTGCAACTTTCCATTTTTCATGCTTTTGTATGTATACGCGGGCTGTACTGGGTCAGCTAGCATATACACACATGCAATAGTGGAGCAGGGCAAGTGTTCCTTTAAAAAGGGTGTTTTTAAGAAGAGTTGTTCAGTAGTGGCTTGGAAAAAGATGTAAAATGAGATGGCCTGATGCCAGGTAAGCATATATGGTGCAAATTAAGGTTATAACAAATGCCCCCTAATGTGTGAGGTCAGAAGAGAATCTGATGGATGAAATACATTATCAATATTCACCAACGTATAAAACCAGTGAGCCCAGGGACTAAAGTTTGGGAGGTGCCATTTGAAAAATAACAATTGTCTCACTGAGGCGGGCATACCCATGCTCGAATTGAAATAAAATCATGGTTTCCAATCAAATACACTGTAGATCCATGTCATATAACTATATAAAGTGTAGCCGTGAGCAATACACAATGGATCTACATCTCGAAATAAAAAAGATATACATGTATAGTATCCATATTCAAGAAGTGAATAAGGCCTGATGGCTAGAGATGAGGCCTTCAGAGCTCGAGAAACAACTTCAAAATATTCATAACTTAGGTAGGGGTGTAATATGAGTGTACGACTTCACTACCCAGAGGTCTTCAACAACTTGTCAAGAATGGACTAGAGGATTTTGATGATCAGGCTGAGGGCTTCATGGATTTCAAACAAAGACTTGATTGGGCTTTCAGGATGGCTAGGCATGAGGGCAAGAGACAATATGCAGAGGGGCCGACTCAAGCTTGGTAATAACTTCCCTTAGACAATAGCATGACAAAATATGAGACTCAGGAAACATGGTATTGGACATAAGTCTACGATGTAGGAGGCAACTCAAACTCTCCAAATGTTTGGAAGCATAACCAAACAGAGGAGGACCCAACGCTATGTAGCGAGAACAACTTCCTAAGGTCATATTAAATCCCAGGTCTTGACGAACAAACGAAAATATGTGCTTTGTCCAAGGGTGACTCATTGTGCTTCCAACAAAAAGAAAATACTTTTCCCTCCCTCTTTTTGGGGTATATTTGATTTTTTTTTGTCTTTTTCAATAATTTTGGAAATATTGAAAAAGAATAAAAGAATGCTACGTTACAAAGGAGGATCAAGTGTCTCAGACATACTAGTTCCAAGCACAAGGAACACATGGATGCTTAGAGAAAAGGGATATATGTAGAAAAATGACACTTGGGAAAAATCCTCCATGGGCCAAGTTGTCAAGACACAGAGGAAAAGTGCTACAGGGATTGTGTATAAGGCATGTTTCATATGGTTCAGTTGAGAGAAACATGGAGCCGACAATAGACCAAAGACGCAGGTATGCAAATGCGATTAATAAGACACAATGGTAACGTCCTTCGATGTGATTTTAACGAGACCAGAGAAGGAAAGCTCGATGGGTTTTCATATTTAGAGAGTCTAAAAAAACGTAAAAGGAGACTTTGCTAGGGTACCTTTTTCGAAGGTAGTCTAGTCAGTTCAAAAAAGGGCTAAATTAGCACCGAAAATACGTCTATTCAAAACCATTTTAACGAGTGTGATAAAGACAATATCACTGGACAATTTTTTCGTATTTAAGGAGTCTGAAAAAAGATTAACTATGGACTCTATCAGGAATGTTCTTCTGGACCATTTTGATGAGTGTGAAGGAATAAGGTCACTCGATGATCTTTTCAATTTTAGGGAGTCTGCAAAGAGCTTAACTATGGACTCCATGGGGGTTCCTTTTTCATAAGTTTAGTCCCTCAGGCCCGAAAAAGGGTTAAAATCATACCTAAGAATACTCTTCTAGGGAACCGAAGCTCCTAGAGTATACCTTTGTTCGTATAGTTGACCATACAGACCGAAAAGGGGTAAAATATTGTCGGATAGATGTGCCTTCAAGTTTCAGTTTAGCGAGTGTGAAGGTCAACAAGGTCGCTCTAAAATCTTTTCATTTTTAGAGGGTCTGAAAAGGGATTAAAAGAAGACCCGTTGTGTTTTGTGGGAGTCCCAATAGTGAGGTCAAGAGTGATATTGCGTCATGCAAATGAGGCTCAAATTCGTAATCAGGATAAAACTAACAAGGACTCCTGAGCCTATAGTCATTAACGACGACATGGATGCCAAAATGAAGCCAGGATATATCTAGGGCATCCATGAAGGGTTAGGCTCTACCACTAAAATACGACACTTCTAAAGTAGCAATGATGGTTCCATGTCGCAATTCAGTGGGATCGATCCTATGGAAAAGTGAAAAAGGCAACGAGGTGCAACAAGTGGAGGTGGAATCCTATCTTACATGCACAAAGTTGAAAAAAAGACTTTTTACCAAAAGATCTTTAAAATGACCCAAATCTCCAAAAACATTCCCAATACCCAAAGTACCACTTATTGTAACATCCCCTAAGAAACTCTTGAATCATTTTTCAGGTTAGAAGAACGATAAAAAGGGTCCAAAAAATGACAAAAAGTGGCCAAAAAGTCTATAAATAGAAGCTGGCAGCTCATTATCACTATTGCTAATTGAGAAATTGAGTAAAAGCCAAAAATACCCCTGTGTGAAAAGAATTCATTCCGGGAGCTTCATTGGAGGAAACAGACTTCTGCTTGGACCAAGTAAGTACATATTAGGCCCTCTTTCATTTCAATTTTTAAAGTATGCATTTCTTTAGATTTTCGAGGGGGTGCTGACCTTTAAAAAGGTCGGCCCTACGTATACGCGGACTGTCCTATGACATCCCGTGTGTGCATGGGTGCAGAGGAAAGACTGCACGCTTGCACATGCGACTGTGTGTATTACAACCCGCATATACCCTCTAAGATGTGGAAAAAAAATAAAAAAAATGCAAGAGCTAAACTCTCCTAAATTTGTAAATTGCAGGATGTATTTTCATTGGAGAGAGAGAGCATGAGGACATTGATTTTCTGGTAGGTGAGGACCCTGCTGCTACTGCTGTATTGGCTCAATGTGGTCTATTAAAGTTCTTCCAGTGTTCATTCATGCGGGAACAACCCAGGCTACTGAACACCTTGGTTGATTATTGGCATCTTGACGCCAATGACTAAGGATATTTACTTCCTGACTGGCCTCTCTAGGAGAGGGCAACTAGCCAATTTTTGCACTTTTCCCTCCGGGCCTTTCAGCATAGCAGAGTTGATTGGAATCCATTGTGAAGCTGGTACAAACAAAATGGGCACACAGGTTCCAATAAACAAGATCTCAGACCTATCACTAAAAGTGATAGTTTTGCTTATTGGGTGGATCACTGGATCCACAACTCTACATCAGGATTCCCGGGTGCACATGAATTGTGTGGTTCAATTCTTAAATGCACAATTTTTCGACTGGAGTACTACTTTACTAGATTGCATGAAATGGAAGCTTATAGAGTGTCGTGTGTGGAGGCATAGAAAATTCAGGTTTGGGACTATTCTGTGATCTTTCTTCCTCGAGAGGGTACCTAGTCTTAGTCTAAGGGAGACAGTATGGGGGCACATAGCCTCTTGTGTGGCAGTATGCATATGGGTGGAGTTGTTTTCGTGATAGGGGGGAGGGAGGACTATTGAGGCCTTTGACAACAATTTTTTTGACTGGTGGTCTTGGCAGATCCCGATGATAGAGGACTATCCCTATGTCGGAATCGACTTTTCTAGGGACCTTGACATGGGCGTACCTCTCGGAATGGTACGAGGAGAGATAGGTATACTTGTTTTTCAACGTTATTTAATTTTTATGTATTTTTATATATATCATTTTCTTTATACGAGAGTATTTGACATGTATGTCTCAGTTATGTGCAGACGTGGGGCCAGTGCACCTAGTAGACTTCATGAGGACTAGGCAGCGTCCTCGACCAGAGGTGGGGCTAGCCATAGCCGATGGATCAATAGCAACAAGGGGACCTCTACCTGGTGAGGCTGAGAGAGTTTTGAGACAGGTAGAGAGGAACCTCATCGCACTTACTTGGACAGTCCCCATGGAGGAGATTGAGGATCTCCCACCATCCATGCAGATTCACATTGTTGGGGTACCACATACATGGGTCCATATTTTTCGGCGCCTAGCTAACGTCGTTGTTCACTATGACAGGGCCCACAGGCTCCACCCTTAGCTTAGACTAGACTTCTTATGTGCTGAGGGAACCTTTTGTATATTTTTGAGGGAATAAGCCCTGTGACTTTTTACTAGACACCCATTTTTTGAGGTGCTTGCGCCCACTTATGTAGTCTGGTGCTTTGCGATATATATATGGATTTTTTTTTATGTTTTTGTGTTTTATGGATTACACTTATCTACAAATGTATTTAAATGTGCGTGTGTGTTCTTTTTCTTACATGTGTGCAAGATGCCAATCTAATATATGATTATCTAGAGTATCTGTAACCTGATTTAATCTCCTAGGAACATGGATATACATAATGTAATCAAAGCTTCTTTATAAGAGACGTACCCTAAAGAATCGTCGGTGTAGAGTAGGATCATGAACATGATAGAATCCATTTAACTGAGACACAACCAACTGAGCGTTTAAAAAGACCCAGAGGTGAGAGATACCAAGTGACAAATCATCATGAAGCAACTCAATAATTTCTTTGTATTCGGCGACATTGTTTGTGGTGTCGCCTAAATAGATATCTCTTGAAGATAGCAACTGACCCTGAAGGGTGAAAATCACCCAAGCTGCGTAGGCAAGCCTCCGAGTATGCCATCTAGTATCGTCCATGAACCCAACGAACACCTCTGATTCACTTGACATTTTCCACAATGAAAAAGATAACATCAAAAAATGACACGTCCATAAAACCAAAAGAAAAAAGTAATAGTACAAAGACTGTACATATGTTACAAAAAATCACCCTAGGTGACCAACCTACGAGTAATAATTCTTAAGGTAGAGCCCATTTCTAGGCTCCACCAAAACATTTCCCTCAAAGTCCACTAGATGATAAGCACCCTTTCTTAGAACCTCTTTTACGATGAAAGGTATGAACCACATATGTTTGAATTTTTCTGCCCCAAGGGGGTCCTTATCTTGGTCATAGACCAGGACAAGGTTGCCTTGAAAGAAAATCCAAGGAAGAAAAAATCGATCAGATTGACACTTGAATTTTTGTTTGTGAGTTTCGTTAGGTAAGGCCGCATCACGACGCTGCTCATTGAGCTGCTCGAGATATAATAAACGCTCTTCAAGCGATGAAGTGTCTGACAATAACTGTACTGCCAAATTTAAAGATGAGATCTAGCATTCTATGGGCAAGATTATTTCCAGCCCATAAACGAGTTGAAAAGGTGATAAACCGGTTGCAGTCTTAACAAATGTTCGTTAAGCCCATAATGTTGAGTATAACATCAAATGCCAACTTGACTTGGCCAAATTGATCATTTGTTGTAGAATGGTCTTAAGAGATTTATTTACAGCTTCCACCTGACCATTCGCTTGGGGGTAGTAGGCCGATGAATGTTCTTTCTGCAACCCAAGATTTGATGTTAACTCGGTCATCATTTTGTTCTGAAAGTGATTGCAATGGTCAGTGACAATCTCTCTCGGGACACCGAACATTGCTATTATCTGGTTAAACAAAAAGAGAGTTGTTGTCTCCCTGCCGTCTTTAAACATTGGCATAGCTTTGACCCACTTGGTGAAGTAGTCTACTGCTACGATGATATAGCTGTGCCCCCTTGTTTAAGGGGGGTTGCATGTAGTGTAATCAATCCCCCATTTTGTGAAGGGACCAATGGTAATAACGTGAAACATTGGAGCAGAGTGTTCCCTCATCTTCTGAGAGAAGATCTGACATGGGTGACACTTCTTGAATGATTCAACACAATCTTTGATTAATGTTAACTAGAAGTAACCAGCTCGTAGAATGTTTTGGGTTGCTTCCAACCTAGACAGATGACCACCACATGCTCTGGTGTGGCAATCGTTAAGAATGATTTTCACTTCTTCATGAGTGAGACATCGACGAAGAATGTTGTCTACACCTCGACGATACAAAGTGTCTTCGAGTATGAGATAATTCTTAGCCTGATGGTGTATACAATGATTCTCATCATGAGAAGCAGAGGTGGGAAAATTCAAAATCTGGAGATAGACAAGCACATCTCCATACCAAGGGTCGTAAGACGTGATAAAAAACATGTCTCCTTTGATAGGCAACTCATCGGGTATAACATCACCTGATTCAACTGGAACTTCCGATATGAGTTTTGTGAAGACCATCAACTTTTTGGATTTTTCCGAAACGAACTCCAACTCAAATTTCTAGAGGATAACTATCCATCTACTGATATTTTCGCCTATGAATCATCATGTCAATACATATTAAAATGGATTCACAATGGAAATGATGGTGGTCTTTTGAAACAAAATGTAATGACGGAACCATTGGATAGCATGGACTGCTGCCAACGCAAGTTTTTCAATGTGGGAATAATTGAGTTTCAGTCCAACTAGGCCTTGGCTCAGGTAATAAATCACGTATTTTGAGAGCAAATCATCCTCTTGAAGTAAGACCATACCGATGGTCGACTCTGTAATGACAAAGTATAATAAGAAGTCTTTATTGTAATTTGGTGGCTAAAGTAGAGGGGTAGATATGAGGGCACGTTTCAATGCTACAAAAGAGCATTGAGTAGCTTTGTTCCAATGAAAAGGAACATCCTTCTTCAATAAACACATAAAACCCTTTGTGATCTTGGCATAGTTTGCGATGAAACGCTGTAAAAAGTCCAGTTTCCATTACAAACTTTGAATCTGAGGGATGGTGCACGAGGAAGGCCATTGAACTATTGCCTCAACCTTTAGAGTATCGACCATGATCCCTGTGGTTGAAACTATGAAACCTAGCAGACGACCTGATGTGACGCAAAAACTGCACTTGTTTGGATTCAAGAAGATTCGATAGTAGTGACACCATTCAAGGATAAGTCAAAGGTGTGTTGGATGATCATCTCTCTTGTGAGATCGTGACACTAAATCATTGAGATAAGCCTCGACTATGTGTTTGAGGTCATGGAAAGAAAAATACATGGCCCACTGAAATGTAGCTCCAACATTTTTCAGACCAAAAGGCATCTTACGATAAGCGAATGTACCCCATGGAAAAATGAAAGAGGTTTTGTGTTGGTCTTTGGGTTTGATTTGTATTTGATTATATCCCAAAAAGCCATCCATGAACGAAAAATCCTCGCAACCTACACATTCATCGACTATCTGGTCAATAAATGGCATGGGGAAATTATCTTTTGGGTAGGCCTTGTTCATATCACGGAAGTCCGTACATACACAAATCGTACCCTATTTCTTATTGACTGGCACAAGATTCGACACCCATTGAGTCAATTGGATGGGGTAGATGAAACCAGCTTTAGGTAGTTTCTCTACTTCAGCCTTGATAGCTGCTGCTTTCTTAGGATTGACCGGACGAAGCTTCTGTCGGACTAGCTTAATATCGGGATATGTCATGATTTCATGTTCGACGATTCTTAGATCTATTCCTAACATTTCCTCATAATACCAGGCAAAAACATCACAAAATTATTTAAATAAATCCGTGTAGATTAGAATCTCTTCAGGGGAGAAATCCACTCCGACGAAGATATTCTCCATGACGCCAGGGGTTCTAGAGATGTCAATAGGTATCATTTCAGCTATTGTTTCCATATTTCTTTTAGCATAAACAACGTGCATTGCCAAAGGATTAATAGGACAAGCTTTAGGTCTGGTCATAGTCAAAGTGAATTCACTTGCTTCAACTCATCTTAAATATGGGAGGAAGTAAGATCTATGATGAAGATCATCCCAGGGTTTGTCTGGACTAGTCATTGCCTCAATAATCACCTCGTCTGAGGGCAAGACTAAGTCTAAAGAATCTGTGTCAGCAAGGGAACCTTGAGCCCAAATAGGCTTGAGCACCATATCTAACTCTTGTGCAAGAGTTGGGTCGGGGTTAGTGGAAGCTTGCTGAATAATAATGTATGCAACTTCTTCCATGGAAAGAGGCATGGCCATGCCATGGTTCTCTATCCCTTCCATCGTAGTTGATGGGGAAGGAAGAGTCCATAGATTGTTAAAGTACATCGTGCGAAATGACGAGATTTGAAAGATTTTGGCCCGAGGATGGTCGAGGTTAGCCGACATGTAATGGGCATTTTCGGTCGGATGCGAGTAATAAAAAGTACCCATCAAAGGTGGGCACAAACCAACCCCCACGTTGACGATGCTGCACTGAGGGTTATCAATCATCGGGACCATGAAGACTCCTGATGAAGGGTCAGGACAAGAGAAGGATAACTGATCAATGGTCATGATTCGACCCTCGTGTGGAAACAAAAAGACCTAGAAAACTGGTGCGACCACTGCTTGCATAGCATAGGTCCAACTCTTTCTTAACAAAATATTGTAGTCAAGAGATGCATCGACCACTTCAACTTTGAAACACATAGTTTTCCCCCCTAATTGCATAGGGAAAGAGGGAATGATCCCATGTGGTTGGAAAGAACGACCGTCAAATGTTGTAAGAAGAGTAGGTGACGGAGACAAAATAGGTTGGACTATGGCCTTTCAACACACCAAAGACATCACACATGTTGAGGCGCCCTCATCCACCACTGTACAGAAAATATTTTGGGTAAAAGTTTTCATGGTGTAAGACACTACTATCTGAAAAGCTACGTGGTAGGGAAGATGAGGTTTTAAGTTGGTTGTATCATGTAGGATCATTCCCGGATTACAAGCCTTAGCAAATTCTAAGGCAACTAACATAGGCTTTCTCTGCGAAGGGAAACTCTAGAGGACTTCCAAAGCAGACAGCATACAAGGGGTTTGTGATAAATCCTCCACCACAGAGTATTTATGGGTGGCTTGCATGTTTGGATTGTGAGAAACATTCTTGAACACACCTTTTGGGATGCTTGTCGTTGTTTCACCCAACGTCTTCTCAATCTGGCGAGGAAGATGTGGGTTTTTAGCTTCTTTACCCTTCTCAGAGGTGCTTGGATTCTCGTAATTATGTGCTCTAGTCAATATATAGGTATAACCTTTCATCATATACACATTTGAGGATGAAGGATTACTCAAAGATGAAGGGGTCCCTTGACTTCCCCCTTTTGTGCTTGAGGAGGATTGAGTTAGATTTTTTCCATGTGGAAATGGGTTCATTAACATGACAGGATGCTGTTGTGCCAATAATTTTTGGGCATCTGTATGCTGAGGGCACTGATGGGTCGGGTGGTCTTCCTTGAAAAGATTACAAGGATACTTCGACTTCTTCTTTTTAGTGTCACCCCTGCCAGCATTATCGAGGGGTTTCTTATCCCGCTTACCCTTCTTTCATTGTTTCTTCTTTTCGTCAGGCTGATGGGTGGCCTTTGGGTTTGTCGTTTGCACACTGTGTACATCCAACATTTGGGTAGGGGGAACAACCAAACCAGTGGTTTGGTTGGTCGTTTTCTATTGTATCAACAATTGTTGCAATTGATTTGACAATAGATCAATGGGCTTTGTTTGTGATGAACCAATAATTCCATAGGCATGTGGTACAGACCTCTGTCTGGTCTTGTCAAGGATTGACCTCGGTGCATCTGGAAAAATCTCATAGAGTAAACCAAACTGAGAGTAAATTAGCTCTAGCTATTGAGCTCTCATTATCGTGTCTTCCTGAGAAAACACCCCAGATGTTGCAACATCTTTAGACAACTAGGGTACCAAAGACTTAAGGAACCACTCAAGAAAGAATGTTGGTGGGACTAGAACTTTAATCAAACTCTTCCAATGTCTCCATTCTCAAATGTGATCCGAGATATGGTCCGCTTTTGTCTGCTCGAAGTTGGCCAGCGATTTAGTGCCAACCTCATATCTCATAGGTAATTGGAAATGGTTTTAGAAAGCCATTTCCAAGTCACGGAAGGAAGAGTATCATGAGCGGTCGAGCTCAATGTACCATTTCACATCACTCCCTATGAGAGTGCGTTGAAACAATCGCAACTGGATGGAGTCGTCTCTCAAAGATTTGGAAGAGCACCATAAGTGGAAGGTAGTCACGTGATCCCCAGGATCTTCGTTAGGCTTGGCTTCGAACTTTGGAATTTTTTAGGGCAACTTGGTCAGCATAGGAGGCCAACTCGTGTCATGACAGATGGGGTCGTTTAATAACTTTGTCAAGTTTGGCAAGTGCAGGGTTGCCAAAAATGGTAGTTTGGGTTGTGAATTGTAGCTAGGGAAAAAGGAGCCTGGAGTTTGACTGGCACTAGGTTTCGAGGAAAAGTTAGGTTGCTGGCCAGGGCTTTGGTAATAACCATGGAGGTGACTTGCGTAATGATTTTGCGCTTGTTGATGCATCATTGACAGGTTCCCATAATAGGATGTAAAGGGCTAAGCTTGCATCACATTCCAAGGATTTTGGGAGGGGTTGCCCCTTACCGATCGGACGAGCATATGCGTTGGGCCTTTCCCGGGGTTCCACTGGGTATGGAAGGGGTTTCCCTTGATCAACATCCCTGGTAAGGGGACTAGTCCCTGCCATGGATTCCAAGGTCCATGTGAGGAAGGAATTCCTAAGTGTGCCCCCTATGAAGGAATAGTACCCTGTACAGGATGTGGTTTTCCATAACCGGAGTTACCCCTAGTCGAAACGACAGCTGATGAGAAAGTGTTGTTACCAAATGCATTGAACAAAGAGAAAGGTGTCGAACTAATTGACATGTTATAAGGAGGGAGTGCTTGACTACCTACTCCAAACAAGTTTACGTTAGGCTTGAACATCGTCGAGCGAGGGGAATGAAGGGGGAATATGATCCCTGTTGTAAGGGAAAGCGATAAAGGGAGCAGAAGTTCCCCCCATATATCCTTTTAGAGGAGCGTTGGAACTCCCTGCCCCCCGACCTAAAGTTTGTAGAATGGAGGAGGAAAGTACAGTACTCATACCAAAGCCAGGCATCCCATATGAGAATGAAGGCCCTATCACATTTTGAGTAAATGAAACAG
>JASDQU010229830.1:0-11438 GCA_032191745.1 Picea mariana | reverse complement strand
TTTTAGCATCAATACTCCACCAAAGTCTCGAAAGCTGAAGTTATAGGATGAATGATAGCCGTCCGATCACTGTGGATCGTGGACCATTGATATGAAGAGAGAAGCGCTCAAATGACTAGAAAATGGTCATATCTCGTGGTCACATTGTTGAGAGATGGAGAGCAAAGCTAGAGCTTCCAAGCTCCTTTTCATAGATCACGACTTGGAGAGTCAAGATGCCTCATCTCCAGATTCCCGAATTGCAATTTGCAAAATCGCCTTATGGATAAGTGCTTGGTCATCGCCAATGGTCATGTGAATAGAAGGAGCTAGTGTATCTTGGCTCCATTCCGGTTATCGGGAATTCCAGAGGAGAATCCTCGAAATGAAAGTCACGAAAGAACCTTCTAAACAGGCGTTTGGTCACCACCTAAGGGCACATGTGAAAGGAAAGGTGAAAGGTGCCAAAGGCATAAGGCTACAGAGGTTCGCACTGTAACTGCTAGAAACCATTGATGGTTTCTGTCAGAGGATTGGAAGAGACTTCAGGGTGATTTCCAGAGGAGTCGAAGGGTCTCGAGGCATCTTCCACTGGAATGAAGACTGATCATAGAGACGATTGACAGATTCAAGAGAGAAAAAAGATTCTGGACTACCATAGAATATAAGTAATCTCAACATAATTCCCAGTGATGATGAATGCATGGGGGTAACCACCAGAGAAGACAAAGAGTTGCCATGATTATCACTAGAGGACTATAAAAATGTAGAACAGAGAAGAGATGGGTGTGGTTGCAAAGAATGATTCATGCGTGAAGAAGGAGGCAGGGTGMAACAATTGAAATGCACATAAGAGGAATGGTGCATAGAAGGGACATGGAACACAAAGCATAAAGGGAAGAAGAATAGAAAGCACAAGGAATGTGTGAAGGAAGACACTGATGCAAGCAGAGTAGAGTAGTGTAGCAGAACAATGATGAGATTGGTATGCCATTGATGAACATTATATCATTGTAATAAGTTTCAGTAAAAAATATTTATATTTTAGGGTGGAAGGGAGGTGCTAGGGAGGACTGTTTTCCTCAGAGGTTCAAGTGGGTGCTTGAACACAGGAGAGTTGTAGCTTCCATCTGATTGAATCCAGAGAAATTAGGGTGGCAGCGTGGTGCAAGGGAGAACAAGTGTTCTATGATATACAGGTCGGTGCTTGTGTAACTGTAAGTTGGTGCTTCCATCTAGTTGGTGCTGGAACAGTGAGGGAGTTGGTTCTTCCTTCTAGTTAGTGCTAGAGAAATCAGAGAGTTGGTGCTCTTAGCAAGTAGCAACCTACAAAACAGAGGTTGTAGCCTCATTATGAGTTGGTGCTCATAAGATTGATAATGTACAAAAAAAATTATCATATAAAGAAGATGAGGTTTTCACCCTTTATGGGTTTCCTCAGGAATATCTGTCTCTGTACTATATATGTGTGTGAATGTTGAATACTCTACTCCTTATTTATTGTGATCATCATTGAGAATTTCTGTAATGAATTTATAAATGGATATAATTGTTTAAGCACAGTAAAAACTGATTCCCCCCCCCCCCCCTCTCAGTTGTCCAACATGAAGCTCCAACTCCACAATTCTATGGCTACATCCCCCTATGTTATCCAACTACAAMCACCTATCCTTACTCTTTCCAACCTCCCTGACTACAACCAGAAGGAGGCTACAACCCCCTATGTTCTCTAGATACAACTAGAAGGTGGCTACAACTACCTATCCTTTCCCCCATCCAACCGTCTTGAAATATAAGTGTCAAATAACTGAGGAAACCACTGCCACACTATCATTGTGAAATAGACCACTGTAAACCTCTACCAATATTTTCCAACAACCTATAACCAACCTGTACCAATAACCTTTACCAACATATACCAAGCATACCCACAACCTGTACCAATATTCTCCTCAATAGATCAGATATGATAACATAGATATCTTACCCAATATCACAAGAATATCAATCAAACCATGTGCATTTATGCTTCTCTAGTCATGTGCCATACATGTGCATACAATCATAATCATGTGTAATCAACCCTCACATGGACTAGACATAAAAACCTTATTTTTATGCAGCCTCAAACTATACCAACAACTTCAACAACACACCATCACCAAAATCCCTCAACCATGTACCACAAAAACCCTCAACCATGTACCAGGAAATACAAGATATGCCTCAACCCTCAAACTAACAAGATGTACCAATGATAAATACCAAACATACCAGCACAATATTTCTATATATCTGACTCATACAACAAGTTCCATACAACCATCAACCTCTCTAGGGAAAATACTAAATCTCTCATAACTCTACAATATGACATACCTTTGAACTTGTAGATAGATATGTTGTACCTGATTATGGTAGACCTTCCTGGGAACTTGCTTTTCGACTCTAGAGACCTACCATCCTCATCTACTCAAGATTTCATGAATTTTCCCAACTGCAATCGACCTCTTATTATTCATCTTGTGTATGTACACGACTTCCTCCACTGAAGCTTGCGTATGTACGTGACCTCTTCCACTTTAGCCCACGTACACCTAAAAAACTAGGTTTTTTTGAAAAATTCTGCAACTCCGAAAATTTCATCGTCAACCCTTCTTTGCTGCCTTAGACTAGAGTAAATTCATATGTATCAATGAGTACCTCCAATAAACCTTTCACAAAATAATATATATCCAATTTTCCCAATAGGTGCTAATAGGAGACCCTTGCTCTCTTATTTATACTCTCCAAGTAGCTTCCTCAAGGGGTTACCTTCTAACTAACTTTACCAAACTTCCTTCTTTTAGGGATAACCCACTTCTAACCACTTTGTCCACTTATAACCACTTCATCCACAAATAATAAACTCACAACTTCTAGTTGCAACTAATTTGATTTTAAATATTTTCTTTTTGTAACAACTTAACTCATGATTAACTCTTAGTGACAACCACTTTGACTAGTTGTAACACCTTGTTTCCCCCAGTCTATAAATATAACTATATTGGCCAAGGAACTATGGAAAACCTAAAAGTGTGAATGATTTAATGGAACTTTGTACAAAAGGTCGATGGATGTAAATTCTGTTATTTTAATAGAAAATGGTTACGTGCTGCATGACTGCTGAAAGAGGGGATGTGCTAAGAGAAAACCACAAATGCTATGAAAGGTGGTGGAGGGGACCCAAAATGGTTGCGTTAACCTCCACCGAACTAGTACCATGCTGGAATTAATTGCTTATATCAGAACAAACCTCTGACCCAAGAATGAATTTCAGTCGGGATGGTAGGTGGGAAGACCTCCTCAAGAGTAAATGAGGGGATGGGGTAGACCGCCCGTCTGTAAGGCTTCCAGACCTGACCATGGACTCACAATTCGAGCCACATGCAACCTTGCCGAGGAAGGAAATAAAGGAAGTGTGGTGGGCAATGGAAGACCTGCAGGGAAAAAAATGCAGAGACAAGAGAAGAAACTCTCAGGTCCGAGGAAGGACTGAAAGAGGAACAATGAGTTTTGACCACAAAAAATAGAGATTGAGTGAGGAGAAGGAGAGTAACCTTCGTCCTTATCTATTTATGTATTGGGAGAAGGAGAGTAACCTTCATCCCTAAATTTCGTTGAGATGGAAGTAAGATATTGAATCTCAAAGCATTGTGGCTTAAGCTCGGGGGTGGCCAATGATAAATCCATTAGGAGTGACTGAGCCTATGGTTGGGTGGAAATGAGCACTCCTTTCAGTAGTCACATCATGCTCTATGGTTCTTATTAGTGTTTTCTTTCCTTATGTTTTTAATTTTAAATAATGGATGCATGTGAGTATTTACATGTCTATAAGGGGTTCTTTCTCTGTATTAAATGATTAAGTTATGAGTATGCACTTGTTCCCTCGAGAACCTATATTTCAGTTTGATTTTCCATATAGCGTCGTAGTTTAATCACTCAAAGGCACTTTCCCCAGGAATTTACATCACCGTTATGGATTCGGAGAAAGCCTCCAGGCATAGCTACCATTTGGTAACCTCACAAGTTACTTTGCCTTGATTCAAAGCTTAAATATCTGCATGTTGGGAAGGTGTTCCCTTCAGATTAGTAGTCTAGGAGACTCTGAACTAGCACCTATTCCCTTAACCAAAAACCTGACTAAGAGCGGGGATCATAGCCCAAGAGTTATATGAAGATCCAAGTAGCCTCGGTATAGGAACCTTGGAGCTCGAGGCTCCGAGATGTCAAATTGCATGATATTCAAGTTTAACCCCGCAATTGCTATGAACCATCGATCTATGAATGAAGATCGAGGGTGGGGAATCATTACAGAGCATGAAGGTGAAAATAGAAAACACGCTATTTTGTGGGCTGCAATTCACCCTTGTCGTTGATCTCAATGGGTTGGAAGATCAACGATCCCCGTTACACTATAATCGAGTGAGCACTTTCTGTATTGCGGAGGTCGAACTCTCTGGTAAAGAGAATGCATGTTGGGGCCCCGCAATTTCTGTGAACCGTCGATCGTCGTTGAATTTTGATCTAAGTTTGACGTGATCCCTGAAACGCAAGGAGCGCGTGGGATGGAGAAATATTCAAGGATATCAAGCTCATAAGAGATAGCACTTTCAGGAATGTAGATGAAATCTAGGAGACAGACCCGTAGAAGGAAGAAAGGTCGAATCCTTCGAGCACTTATAAAATATTCTAATTTGGAGAAAGTCAGAAGCTCAGGAGGAGGAGAGACAGTGGACGTTGGATCATAGTGCAAAGGATCAACAACCATCTGATCAAAGCAAGGTGCATGAGCCTTAGCACTTTACACATGCAAGAGAGAGAACTTACCAAGGTTTGAGACATGAGATTTTCAAAGCGCGGAGATTCGGAAATCCGAAGTAAATATCAATCATTCAATCAACCAGAGTGAATCTAAATCATCAGATCATTTGAAGTAAACCTCAAACGTCAGGTCACCCAAGTGAATCTGAGCCATCAGATAGCATGCGTTCAGGAGGAAGCAAGTTTGAGACTTGATATTTCCAAAGTTCGGGGAGCCAGAAATCCAAAGTAAATCTCAATTGTCTAATCAGCTAGAGTGAATATGAATCGTCAGATCGTCTGAAGTAAATCTCAGACATCAGATCACCTGAAGTGAATCTTAGCCGTCAAAGTTCAGTAGAGACCTGGCGTAGATCTATGAGTTACGGATAAAGTCCTGAAGTAATTCATAGCCGTCAAATCCAGAGGGAAACATGATGACAGATAGTAGACTTCGGAGAAATCACTTCAAGAGTTTCAGATTGAGAGTTGAAACTCCCAAAGCCAGAAATGCCGAAGCGTCGAAGGGCCAAAATAGAAGTAGGACCATTGATTTAGGAGGATAGGTGGCGTGAATATGTGGATTCCAGGAGAAGACCCAAAGTAAACGTCGACCGTCGGATCGTCTGAAGTAGATATGAATCGCCAGATCCAGAGAACACGTGGAATGAATCTATGGACTCCGGGTAAAGTCCCAAATTAATTCATAGTTGTCAGATCTAGAGGAGACGTGGCGTAAATCTGTGGACTCTGGGTAAATACCTAAAATAATACTTGATCGTCATATCAAGTGGAAACACGTCAATGGATTATAACCTTCGAATAAAAGCCATTGGGAAAAAGGGGTGAAGTTTTATATTTGAGATCTCAAAAGTCTGGACACCTGAAGGAGATATCGAACATTGATCAAGAAGAGGGTCACAAGACTGTTCATATAGTTGAAAGGTCAAACACCAGAAGTAGAAGCAGGGCCGTTGATTTAGGAGGACAGGTGTCCGCAGATCGTCAATTCCATAATATTGATGTATGGAGGAAAGCAGAGTTTGAGATTTGAAAAGTCTGAAGTCCGCAATTATGAAGGAGATCACATATGTTGATTTAGGAGGGGAAGATCTCATCCATGGATTTGAAAAGGGCATATCTGAACCGTCAGTTTCGACAATACCGTCAATATCGAGAGATCTACATTCTCATAGAATTGCAGGGATCGGAGGTGCACGAAATTTAAAAAGTTGAGGGCGGGCCGCAATCCAAACCTCGGTTTTGGAGAAAGGACACATGGAGGCTTGAGGATAATTCTGGGTTGAAAAGTAGTTTGGTTTCAAATTACCTTTGGACGTGCTCACAATTGTGTGTTTGTGTGAGGTCATCGCCCAAGGTCACATTTGAGTAGGGTCCAAGAAAAAAGGTGCTAATGCCAACTCCGAGTCTTCGCTGAAGCGCGAAGGAGAATGTGATATCAAGAAATCTCTAGAGATAGAACCACAAAATATGTACATTGCAAAGAACCTTCGTTATTGTTTACTTACAATGTTCTTAATTCTTAAGTGAAATCATCCATTCTCTATCCATACATAGGGAGGTGTGATTGGCATATAAAATTTTAAAGAAAGATCAAATTGAATGCAATAAGAAAAACACAAAGCTATGGAAACATGTTCACAAGGATAAACAAATTGAAAGCCTTTGAAAGATACGTATTATCTATTTAAGGAAGTCATCAAACATAACAATTTTGTGTATTTTTGTGGTTTGTAAATTGTATCCCACCAAAACAATGGTTCAAATTTCACTATATTCACTTTTTGTCAACTCTTGGACAATGTTTCCTACTCTTTAGAAAATGGCTTCGCACTTTGTTTTGAACAATTTTTGGAAACTCGTACCATAGTTTTTATTTGCAACTAAGATTTTATTTTAAGAAAGTTGTTCCACATTACATATTGCAAGCAACACTACTATCTTTGGGGCATGCGAAGACATATCTTCCCTCCTATTTTTGTGCCTTGATAATCATTGGCTTCTCTACTACTTTACAATTATAAGCAACAAACTTGACTTTGGTGAAAGTATTTAGACATCGGTAGCCTTGTTGCTTCCGTATTAAACTCCAAATAGACAGACACATAGTGTCTCTTACTTTACTTGATTTTTGACATCGAGTAGATTATCATCCTAGATATTTTTTTTTCAATTCTCTTCATTCATTATATTATACCACAATTGAATAGACAAAAGAATTTCATTGGAAGAATATAAATGATTAACATACTTTTTATTTGAATAGAAAAATGAATTTCATTGACATAATGCTAATTATCATCTAGATAAAGGATTTTCATTGATGGAATATTAATGTTTCACATGCTTGTTATTTGGTCATTATTTGATATCAATTGACATTTTTTGTTGTTGTTTGGTTTGTAAGATTAGATAATCCACTCAAATAGTTATATTTTAACTAGAACCTATTGTTGGGAATGGGATTAGTATGTTGACTATATGTCACTAGCATACAAAACTACATTTTGTTGATTAATATCTTTTTTTCACTGGCATTTGCAAAAGCGTGAAGGTGAAGGTGAACTCAAATTACCAAAACACCCCCCCCGAAATTTGTGTTTGTCCAATAGTTGTGCATAGTGTGATGTGCCTTTGAAACTCATTGGAAACTATAAGTTCCTTACAAATTTCTACTTTGAAGCAGACAACATAGGCACCCTCTCATTCTCTACCATTAATGACACCAAGTTCAAATTTAAAAAGGAACAAAAGATTAAACATCCTAACGCAGGTATCGATTTCAATCTGCTTTAATTTGAAGTAGATTTCAATGCTCTTCTTTGTTGTCAAATTAGCTTAAGAAGTCAGACCTACAAACAAAAACAGCTCTACAGAACAAACATTTGAACTTCATATAAGATCTACATGCATACCATCATTCTATTTGGGTTCTCGTCATAGTTATTTGGGAATGTAAGTATAGACACATGACTATTACTCACATAGAAATGAATATGAAGTACATGGATCCAATTGAACAAATCCTCCATTAGTTTATCATAGACCATCCAAAAAACACCTCATCTTTCAACAATGTAACCATATCGATTCCATTCGATGTTTCTTTTACCCTCTTAGGGGTATGCTAGTTATGTTTAGGTAGTTGATTTTAAAAGTGGAAAGAAACCAGTCTTTTTGGATGCATTTGACAATCACCAAGACATGAAGATAATTTTTATTTAAATGAATGTTGTGGGGAGATTCCATTTTTTTAACAATAGAATATAGTAATAGAATATAGTTGGCGGCGATATGTTGTTGGCTCCAAAACACTGTTCTTTTATGGATAACATGGATTGCAATTTCCAATGTTCAAACGGATGGATGTTGACGAGTTACATTCACTGTAGTTGTTCATAACCCACCAAAACCGTGTATGCCACTCTACTAATTATGCCTGACCTGTTCAAAGTGAAAACTATGATATCCATACAATATATGAATGGTCCACGTGTTGTATTGCAATCTTTTACAATTTTCGTTGTTGATCTAATTATTGATGTTAGCATTTGTTTTTGCCAATCTATCTTGGAATTAGGTAATGATAAGATTAATGGTTAATAATATGTGTTTCCTCCTTGGAGGTTGTATTAATTTAATCTAACTTTATTTAAGGTTTTTATCAAATTCTATATTAATTAAATTTATTTTTAAAGATAACTATGTCTTTTTTTTATAAAATTTGACAGATCAATTTTTTTATTGGTTAAATGATATGTGATTTATTATTATGTATGAGTATGTAATTTGTTTTTGGTTATTCATGTGAGTATGTGATTTGTTTTTGGTTAATTGTTAAAATTAAGAAATCATTTAAAAAAATAAATTTATTAGTGTCTACTTTGGAGGCTTTGACTACTCTTTGACAATGTTGTAGCAAGGCTTTAACATTGCTAACTCTGACAATGATGCGAGAACCTTATTTTTGTCTCATCACCTTGTGATCTCCTCAATGCCTCACCATTGCTATACCTGGAAATTCCACAACATACTACTTCATATCTTTTAAGATTTATAAATTCAAAGCGCATATTTTATCAAACCAATTCAATGGTCCATTTACAATATATGGAAATGGGAGAAGGAAAAATAGCTAATGAAGCACACGAGGTATTTATGACCACTATCATTTGGATCGTTTGGATTTTCACCTTTCTCCTTATTTTCACCATCTACCTTTGGTTCCAACGGCCTCCTTTCCTCATTATTTGATGACATAGGCTCCTTTTCTCGTTTTGTGATGATATAGTTGTACAAATTACAACACTCGTGACTTTGTAAAAGTTGGGAACCATATATATTACAAAGATATGTTCTTGGAAAAAAAGTGTAGTACAAGTAGGAACCATACTCGTGATAAAAACATACAGGAATCAATTACACAACCTTTACGAGATCAAGTACATTACTACATTAGTATAATTTTTTGTCCTAAATTACTATTCCTGAAATCAATCCCCCACAATAGAGAGCCAATTTACCAGAGAGATTGAGAAATATTTCCTTGTGATTATACACCTACGTTGGGATCCAAAAATTGTCAGTTTCAAGTGCTTTCCTTTTTGCACCTGGCTTTGAATTGAATCATGAATTGAATGTGCATGCTCAATCACTACAATGTTGGGAGAAGGAAAGAACCTAAATCTTATTGACCATCATCCTAGGCTACTTGGTAAAGTGTATTTCATTGGCTTCTTCCATTCCAGTAGGGATAAAGAGACATTTTTCTCATCCTACACCTACCTTCATGGAAATAGACCAATGTGGATGGAATGTTTGAGATCTTTCTCTAAGTCTAGTTGTCCCTTCCATATGGATACATTGTTACAAGGGTTAGCCAAAGAAAAAAGGAATTGGGGCTGCTTCCAAAGCTATATGAACTAAAACGAAATCAATTGTAATGCAATCTAGGAGAGGCTAAGGAAAGAACCTACATTCCAAGAAAATTCACTAGCAACATTTTAAGTAGCAAGGATGGAGGAAACCAATATATTTCCTTAAAAAATCCCACACCATCATGTTTTCTACCATTAATAATACTCACAGGGTAGCTCAAGGAAGCCTCACTCACTACTAATAATCTCAAACTAGAAATCCAACTCAAACTCTCAAATCCTCAAACAAAATTCAACGTTGCCTACATTGTAGGTTGAGGGGTTTGTGAACTCCTACTGCATCATTGTATTGATAGGATCCATATCTAGTGCTAGGGCCAGTTATGTAGGTTTTAAACCTTTTACAATAATGAAATGCACACGCATATTCTTAGCAAACTATTACATTGGGCCCATTTTCCGTCAATTTACGAACGGAAGTTCGTTGCCACAACGTCTCAAGTACGACAAAATCTACAACCCATTTTTCGTCGCATCTCCTTCATCATTGGTTACAACGCTACCCCTTTCTTAAGAATATTGACAACAAACTTCATCATACCATTGAACATTGGTTGTTCAAAAACAAGTATGGTTGCGTCGTTAGTGCGTCGTAAGATCCACTAACCTACAAAGAACGTGCTTTATATTCGATTCAAAACAATTGAATAATTCAACACTCAAGTGACTTGAATTAGTTTATTATTCCACAGGATGCCCCATTAAGGAATGGATCATACATTTTAGTAAAAGAATCTCATTGAGAATTGGATAATTTCATTCTCCTTTAGATAACATTTATGGCAAGATATCCATTTCTTAGAGCTTTCACTTGATCCAAAAATTCATTTTGTAAATAATATCTTCTTCTTTTCATGGTATGGATCCATCTATGAGAAGGATCCTCATTTTAGCAAGAAGAATCTAAAAGATCACTATACTTCCTAAGATTTTCCCCAAGGACCAATACATTAGGTAAAAATGTAAAATATATTATTTGTTTTCAATCACTCGAACATGTGCTTAAAAATATTAAGAGACTTCAGTCCTCATAGGACCTAGTTGAATAAATGGGAAATTACAGATATATTGTATTGGCCAATAAACTCTACTATGATGAAAAAACATAATGGGTCATGGATTCTTGAACCATGATAATTTCTCTTCCTTTGAAAGTCCTTAAAGTTTGTTTGAGTCTCTAGCCACAACTATAGAGTGATCATTTTTATCACCGATGTCATTATTTTTTTAAGATAAAGTGATGAGGCTCTACCTAAATAGACTGAACAATAATAAAGAAGAAGTGGACTAAATGTTTGATGCATATCACATCCTAATATAGTATAATTGATAGGTGAATTACATTATATATGGAAAGATATCGATTTAGTCAAGATGATGAATAACCAACCACAAAAATTGTTTATCATAAATGATATATTATCATCGTAACGAAAAAGAAAGAGGTTCATCCATCTTATTAATATGGGATTTGCTAAAAGAATGGGATTAAACAAATTAAAGAGTTAGACCAACCATAGATAGACTTAGAATTTTTGGATTTTTGATCAAAAGTATGGGGTACATAGATTTAGAACTTGAAGATTCTTGTTAATTCGATACAAATGAAAGAACATGTATAGTACAATTAATAAAATTATCATGTGAGGTTTCTGCTAC